>JAWWUD010000168.1:0-149999 GCA_033964015.1 Scolanthus callimorphus
TAGAGCAGTTTTCTCTCTTAATTTTGGTAAATCAAATCTGAAACGTTTTAGAAGTTGATTTAGAGGTTTCTTCGCGCAATTTGCCTTCCAATATCGAACGAAAACAATAACAAAGGAGTGGCGCGAAGAGAAGGTCCATTCACAGAGACCCATGTGCTGACTTAAGTTGACGCAAGGAAATTTTGTAAAAGCTAAAGCACACAGGTTGCCCAATTTGTTGTAAAGCCGTTCGTCTCTCATCTCTCTGCCCGGTGTTCGATTCCCCGCTTGTGCTGCTGGGATTTCTCTCTGCTCTTATGTCGTGTATAAGACCCTGATTTATCGTGGGTAGAAGTAATTCGTCATTTCTCGTGTTTCAGGTTTTTCGGATGAGACAATAAACAGGTTCCATCTTTCAATTCACTACACCTAACCTTAAAATGGGGGACATTACGCTTGGCTTGTCGCTGACTACTGCCACACACATAAAAAAACACTCAAACCTTTGAAATAACTTGTATTGGAAATCGCCATGTACTTTTTCCACAGGTATACCGTAGTGGCTGGAGATCACCAGACGATCAAGCGAAACACGTACAAACAGATGGTTCCTGTTGCCAAGATATATGTGCACAGAGATTTTAAATATCGCACTCATCAGAGCGATATCGCACTTGTCAAGCTACAGTACAAATTCAAGCTAAATAAATACGTCAGGCCTGTATGCCTTCCGCAACCGGCCAATGGGAGAGCGAAACCAAGCACCACAGGTAGCCACATTTATTCATATTTCCCAGGGATACCAAAGCTGTTGTCACCAAATACCAATTTTCCATTTCCTGATCGAAATAGCCAACTTGGACGCCTGAATGCGCGAAAAAAAATCCTGCCTACGGAAAGCGAAAACAGCCGAACTCTAAAAGTCGAAAGTGTCTCAACAAATCCTTGTTCACCATTTGTAGACTTGCCGTTTTGACCTGTCTTTCAATAGACTTTCCAGGGTCGTGACAACTATTTCATGCTTATTTTTTCAGGCAAGAGAGGTTTCGTGGCGGCTTGGGATGCACCGAGTCAAAGGAGGGGCTCCCGCCGTAAGAGCCGCTCGCGCGTCATAATCCATACAGCGCTTATCATCTCATCCGAGCGTCAATGTAGGAACGCGACCAAGATACCCTTTAACGCCTCCAATATGTTCTGCGCTAACGACGGGAAGGGCTACAAACACACCTGTCGGGGGGACGGAGGGTCACCTTTTGTCAGCGAGAAATACGACGCTAGGTCACGTGGTTATCGGTGGACCGTGGATGGCTTGGTGAGCTGGGACGAGAAATGTGGATCACCTGGTCACACTGCGTTTTTCACTCGAGTGTCGCCGTTTGTTGATTGGGTGAACAGGTTGATGCGAGACACGAGATCGAGACGACGGCATTAGTTTACAGCCGATTTTGTCGAACAACTATATCTGGCTTATTGGGACTGGATATTCGGTCGATTTGTCGCGAGCTCATGTATAAAGTTGTCGCTACTGCCGGTCCCGTTAGTTTCATTTTCGATTTGCGGTATCGGCATTTACATTACCTACCCCTCACAATGAGGATTATTGATTGGCGCAACGGCAATCATTTGGTGCTCAAAAGGACACAGTAGTAGCATTAGAGAAGTATCTGCGATTTTTCTGGTTAAAAGAGAGCGAATATACCACGTTTTCATGCATGTTTCATTCTCGCGGAAAAGGCACGAACGGGAAGCATAAGGACTGGTTCACACGAACGCAAGCGCAGATGCAAGCGCAAGGATAACTCTTACATTTCCCTTATCTGGTTTGCACAAGAACATAAGCACAAGAAAATCGAGACGTTGTGTCCCCTGTGCTTGCGTCTACTATGAAATAAGTGAACGCAAGCACAAGCAAACTAATCAATGTTGACTTTAGTCTTACGTCTGTCGCTTGCGTCTGTCGCTTGCGTCTTTCGCTTGCGATATTGTTAGGGGCAATTCGAACTAAAACGGTACGCTGACTCAACTTATAGTGCGTTCACACTCGTCAAGTAACGTTTCATTATATATTCAGAACTCAATAACGTTAACCTCGGGTGGAATTTGGTACAAATGTCACTACAGTAGACATTATTAGGGAAGCGGTCAAAACATTTGTACTCTAGCGGGACCCGATTTTATCGTGGGAGGTGGTAGGTCCCGGGTTGTACCTACCCACCCGTTTTTTCGATGCCCATTTTCTCTGTGCACGAGTAAGGGGTGTTGGATTTTAATGCATGGATGTGTTGCTCGCACTATAAAGAAGACGGTGTCGAGCCAATCATTTTGATTCATTTATTATTTTACGAGATATTTGCAGTTAAAAATGGCCATTTTTTTCTAAAGGAAGGTTGGTTGCGGCATACACCACCCCATCGGGTCCCATTCGAGTACAGATGTTTTGACCACTTCCCTTAGAGGCAAACAACACATTGGCAGTTGTGATGTTTCACAGGAGGTGCAAAAGGACGGGATAAATTTTCAAGCATGTGTAGTCTGAACATGTTTCAGCCCTAGTGTGGACGCACTGTGGAGACACTTAAGGCCCATTTACACGCTGCGATTTGTCGGGACCGATTTCTTGTGCTTCGTTCGGTGTCGGCCCGACACTGAAACATCTTTGGCATCGCATCGGATTTTTTCTTGTCGGGGCCGATTTTCCTTCGGACTCAGGCTCAAACAACAGTCGGGCCGACAAATCGCAGCGTCGAGACAATGTACCCAACAGCAAATTGTAAATATTAATGATATACAATTAGCTCGCTATTGGCAATTATCATATTTAAGTTAAAGTTGATATAGTTATAGTTGAACTTTTGTTAGTAAATATTTGAAAATCATTAGCAGTACAGCCAATAAAGGAAACAGTGGTTTTCATAACAAAGTGTGAAACAAAATGTAATAGTCAAAGAGTAATATAGCCCATAAAGCGAGTTTCACGGGATTTTGAAAGAGTCTGCCTAATGGTCGCGGGTCGCGCGTCGCGAGAAAAAGGTGCGGGTGCGGGTGCGGGTAAAAAAGTGCGGGTGCGGGTAAAAAATTCGGGTGCGGGTAAAAGGTGCGGGTGCGGGTAAAAAAATGCGGGTGCGGGTAAAGTTGCGGGTGCGGGTGCGGGTGCGGGTAAAAAGGTGCGGGTCTTGGAAATTGTGTAAAAACACCAAATCAGGCACTGGCTACTACTGGTAAAATGGTGCGGGTCTTGAAAATTGTCTTTGAATCACCAAATCAGACACTGGTTACTTCGGGCACTTAGTAAAGTTGTATTTAGGCGTTGTATTCGTACCAGGAGCTCATAATTCGTATGCCCCGTGTTAGCTGCCTAAAAAGTTATCGCTTACCTAGGATACAACTTCCTTTATTGTATATGGTACCAAAGAAAACAACAAAAGTTGACGTTGAAGCCACTGTAGAAGCGGTCTTGGGGCATTATTTAGAATCATATCGAGCTCCATTACACGACAATCTACACGACGTTATTTTATTTTAATGTCGTGTAAGAACCAGCGGAACAAGAAACTGGAAACTGTAACGCCCCTCGATCATCTTTTCACTTCTTAGGAATGAACTACGTAATGAATTGACGAGGAAGTACTTTTTCATATCTATGTTTTAGCAGATCATCCAAGGCCGTACATTCACCTTTCTGCCTTCCAAGCCAAGCTGAAAAGCCGCTGCGGCGTAAAAGCAGTCGCCGCTTCCAGGAGAATTATGAATCACCTTTCCGTATGTTACTTCCGGTCAGAAAAAGCTTGAAGCAAAAAAGATTGTATGAATTTCAAAACTCGCCGGCCAAAGCAATTACTAACTGGGAACATCCCGCTAGATAAGCCTTCAAGTAGAGTAAGGTAGCGTAGAACAGGAGCTAACGAATTACGAGCACCTCGTACACTGGTACAAAAAATACAGCTTAATTAAGTGCCCACAGTAGCCAGTGCCTGATTTGGTATTTTTATGGTACAATTTAGACAATTTCCAAGACCCGCACCTTTTTACTCGCACCCGCACCTTTTACCCGCACCCGCACTTTTTACCCGCACCCGCACCTTTTACTCGCGACCCGCGACCCGCGACCATTAGGCAGACTCTTTTGAAAACCACAAACGAATAATTTTATTTGTTTACATAATATGTATATACAAATATAAATGATACCCTTTCATCAATACCTTGTTGTGGATCCGCTCCTATTTATTATTCTTTCTTCGATTTTATTTCTTTTCTTTGTCGCTATCCTCGAGTTATTTCATGCATTTTCGCAGGCAAACAAATGGGAACGTGCTATGCGAAAAGGGACGTTGTACATATTTTTATACTATCGAGATGCATGCAAAATAATTAAGTTAAGAATTTCAAGTCCGCGAAATTTGGATCAATGTTTAGATATATAAACTGGCTGCCTCTAAAACTTTGGCTCTTTCTTGGTGTTGCAAGGTAAGGCACCAGAGGCATAAAGACAATAGAAGACAAAAGACCGTAGTACGAAACAATAAGATGGAATACAATAGCTCCAATCCAAAATACAATACATCTTGCAACACCAAAAAAGACCCAAAACTTTTCAAAATATAAATTTGACAAAATACCGAATAAGGCCCCTGTTCGCTTGGCAGTGCCGTCCAGATGGTCTTCTCGTCAATCACTGAATAAATGACTCAATATTTTCTTTCCCACATGGAAACTGATCCACGACCTTTATGTATGGGTAGATACAGTTCGATCTTTAGTACCTCGTCGCTCGAATCTTATTACCAGAACTTCCATTTACAGTTTAGAGATACTCAGTGCCGAGTGCAACATGTAATACAGTAAAAACCAGCATAAAAGAACAGGTGTTTTGGGGATTCAGGCTGATTTTGTTCTTGTACATTGGATGTTTTCTGTAAAATCAGCCTGAAAATGTTCTAAGGTGTTCTTCAAATTGTTTCTTAACATCAAATACTGCATACACTATCAACAGTCACAATAAAGAATGTGATTGGCAGAAGGTAACAGTAATTTGGTAACAACAATTTGTCAAGTCTAAAAGCATTATTGCTAAATGTACCCTGGAATTCCCCATACAGTAACCTGCTGTAGAACTCTGTGCGCAATGGTCTAGCACATTATTATATTGATCTACTCAGTACTCTATCACAGTGGGTTACTGCACTCGAATCTAACGGGTTTTTTTTCTTATACAAGAACAATTTTCATTTTTCAGGCTGCATGTGTTCTTATGTCTAAGGTACCTTTTTGACCAAATTTTAGCCTGAGTGTTCTTAATCCACTCGGTTCTTTTATGCGGGTTTTTACTGTATAGATAACACATCACTTTATGGTTAAGTTTGCGTTTATCAAATGGATAAAATAGATTGCTTGCGAACGTCCGTAGAGATACTAGAGAAACGTCTTTTTCTTTGCTACGCGCGCGTTTTTATTTACCTTCCCCGTGTCCACCGTGGAGTTCCGAGAGTGACTACACACCTATGTGTAAGTGCGCAGGAATAAAAGCGCGCGAAGCAACAAGCTAAGGCCGTAGCTAGAAATTTTTGTCTGGGGGCAAGCCTTGGTCATCCTTTGTTTTTGCTGGGGGGGCAAGCAGGTTTTTCCCCACATACAGTAAAAACCCGCATAAAAGAACAGGTGTTTTGGGGATTCAGGCTGATTTTGTTCTTGTATATTGGGCGTCTTCTGCAAAATCAGCCTGAAAATGTTCTTAAGGTGTTCTTAAAGTTGTTCCTTGACATCAAATACTGCATACAGTACCAACAGTCAAATAAAGAAATATGTGATTGGTAGAAAGGTGACAGTCATTTAGTAACAACAATTAGTCAAGTCTAAAAAACAATTGCTAAATGTACCCTGGGATTCCTGCTGTAGAACTGTGTGTGCATGGTCTAGCACATTATATTGTTCTCCTCGGTACTCTACTACACAGTAGGTCTGTAATTGAATCTAACTGGCAGCAATTGTTTTATACAAGAACAATTTTCATTTTTCAGGCTGCATGTGTTCTTATGTATAAGGTACCTTTTTGACCAAATTTCAGCCTGAGTGTTCTTAAACCACTTGTTCTTTTATGCGGGTTTTTACTGTATTGACACTAATATTTTTTGCTGAGGGGGGCAACTTCCCCCTCTGCCCTCCGCTAGCTATGATACAAAGCAAAGACTTTTCTCTTGTAATCGCCAAATAAGGGACTGCAAGCAGTTTAGGATAAAACCGCTCCTCTGAATTACATTCGATGGGACAAAGACGTTTGGGCCTAATGATTGGAAAATAGCCTAGGCTTGACGAATTTTAATCTGAATATCTAACAAAAACGATTCGAATTGAGTTGCCGTTGAGACTACATTATCTCTGTTACCTGGTAAACACCTGCATACTAGTGTAGTATTGATATTAACACTGACTGATTATTGAAGGCTCAAGAAAATGTTAATATTTGCACTCCAAGCCGTGCTTTATGCAAACAGGATTAGTACATATCAGAAGCCTAATTTAACACCATGAAAACAATACTTGAACGAGCCACAATTAGACCACAGTCTGAGGCTCTAGTTTCTGTCGCCAAAGAAAATGTTATGATTTTGTTTCGCGTGCAGAGCATCAAAATGTCGTCGCTTTGGGTTTTTCTGTCCCGCCAGTCAAACCGTCTAAACCAATCAGGTCCTTGCCTTGTTTGGCCTTAGAAAGTGCAGTCTACTGGCTTTCTTTTCTTCTTTCACGACCCAGTTCACCTGCTATAGTAGAGGCCTCGTTTCTCTGTATTTCTCTCGGTAAAACCCATTCGACTGCACTAGGCGAAAAAGAGCCAGGACCTGATTGGCTTAGAAAGCACGCTTTGAAAATTCACAGCGCGAAAAACGGTTTTGGCGCGAAAAAATGGTTTTTGCAATAACACGAGGCCAAACTCGAACATCTGCGATGCCAGTTGTTCTGTTTTACTTCTTATAGAGGCAGATTGCCAATTATTGTGAAAGATATCCTTTGAAGAACAATAGGCTATAAAACACAAAGCAGATCCTTAAGTGTTTGTCTTTATTTATAAATACATTGAGCCTCGAATCTGTCCGTTTTTCATGCAGAAAGAGAAAATAATTTCAAATGCCAGCAGGTCACCGCATTCACTTGTACTTTGAAAGACTAAACATGTTACTTTTTTATAAATAATTTGACGGGAAGTGTTTTCTTGTCGGAGTAATACCAAAAAAACTATTTCCTTAATTACCTCCTTACAAGCTTATTCCATAATGAGTTAAAAATGAAATACAAATTCGATTTCTTATCAACATGCAGCTTGTTTTCACCATATTATATAGCTTCAAACTGCAGTGTGCTAATTTTTAATGTTAGTTTTTCCAAGGTTTGCTAGAATGACAAGGAAAGTTTAGCTGCCTTTGTACAGCAAGTCCATACGCCAATCACTCGAGCATATGATAACCATTTTGAATTTCTTATGTAAACACACTACAAATGCCTGCCTATATTGTTTTTCCATATATAAATATTTTGAATCGAGAACTCTTGATTTTAAGGTGTGACTCTCGGCATCAAAATTCAGGGATTTATTTCGGGATTTGTGATCACAGTTGTCCCAGAAATCGCGTTTTTAGACAGTGGAGTGGTAACCCAGTGATATCCCAAACCTTATGCAAATTTCCACCGGTCAACTCGCAGTGGGTGATTTATGAATAACTTAAAAACTCGAACCAGTGACCAAATATGTTATGTGACGCAAGGGTTCGCTCTCTAAGTGGATTGGTACGGACGGCGGAGTGTTGTTTACTGCTATTAAACCGCTAAAGACCACAGAAAGAAAACTCCGTCCTCATGATCCACCTACAACTCTCTACATCGTCTATACGGCGAAATTATCAATTCTAAATACTCGAGGGAGTTTGGAACTGAAGATAATCCACCATGGTTCTCGTATTTGACTTCATCGCAACTTCGAGTTCAGATCTCGACGAATTCGGTGCATTTTATGATCAGTTCAGTGAAGAGGAAGGTATATCAGTAGTACTTTGGTGTATAATATTTGTAATCTTGCTGCTGATAACAATATGGTTTTATATCACCCAAATTGCACCCGCTCGCGCAACACAAAAACAGCAAGAGACTGAACAAGAACTCGAAGAGCAAGTTGCTGAAAAAATATTGAAACAAGTAACGAAAGAATCGTCCGAAGCGAAAACTTATTTACAATGTGGGCCATCAACGTCTGCGGATAGTTCAGAGGATTATGAAATTATTGACGGCGAAGTTCGGATACACCATTCAGAGGTCTTCAAGGAACCTTGTGACAACAAACATGGTGGGCTTATAAGACGGCCCTCGATGGAGGACATGTCCTTAATATTTCCAGGATTTTTACCTATTATAGTTGAAGAAGAAGAAGATTTAGAGACTGAAGAAGCGATCGAGTTTGAGTTAAGGGAAAGTAAGGCACTTCAAAACGGTTCTGACAAAGTGGAAATTACTTCAAATAAACCGTCGTCTATTTGGGATGGCGGTAAAAATGTACACTGGGATATCAACACTCAAAACTCCTTGCCAGTTATTGAATCTAATGGTGTCTCATCTATGACTGATTTAGAATCCAAGTCTGGGAAATGGCTTAATGGCGATATGAGTGAAAATATTTTAAGCAAAAAGGGAAAATCACCAGCGAAAAATTCTCAGATAAGATACCGACACACAAGTAACGGAAGTTTAGCAGACACAAAAGAAAGCAGTTCAAAAGAAACTCAGTTGGTAAGCCATGTTATTAGCTATAGCGTGGAGACAAGCATTCAAAATTCTTTAACATCTGAACCATCCGGCCCAAGGTGGAATATGCAGAGAGATACGAAAAAAGTGATCAAAACTTCTGATCAAATGAATGGAAATGGTGACCTTTCTACTGCTATTTCCGGTGGAGACCTGATGGGTGACCCGAGTAATGTGATCTTAGATAAAAACACAAAACGCGATTCCTCTGAGTTGAATGAAAACTCAAGGCAAGCGAGTGTTTTATGTGACAATTATACAGAGAATGCTAATGAGAATGATAATAAAATATATTCAAAGACTTCCGAAATAATCTCGCTAAGGAAAGGAATTAATTATGTCAACAGAACAGCAGAAGTGTTGCCTTGTCAACCTGTCGAAAGCTCTCTTGAAAATGCCGAAAAAACAGTGAATTATTCGTCCAGTGAAGGGTCAAGTGAGAGCGAATGGAGTGACATGAGCACTGACGAAGAGTTCTCTTCTAAGCTCGGGACAATGACCGCTCGAAACAATGAATTAGAAATGGATTTATCCGCGCAAGAACAAAATGACAGTCGATTTCAAAGCACTCATGCGTGGACGTTTTTCACTATGTCGTCGGAAAGCGACGAGGATCCAACTAAATCCACAAGTGTATGCAATGAAAATTCACATTCGCTGGTTCCAAAATTATTATTGACTGTTACGAAGATAGAAACGGACTAGAAGAGGAAATATTAGTGAGCGAAAGAGCGACAAAGACGGCGCCTCGCAAGCCGCTAATTGCTGAACAATTGAATGCGTTTGAGACGGACATTGATGTGGATGATTTTATTATGGAAGATGAAGAAATAAACGACGAGGAAAATGAACTGAGTTTATACTTAAAACGTCATGTTTCGGTTACTGATCTTGATAAAATCTTAACGTTATCTGAAGAAAATGTTTTTGGAAAAGTTAATGAGAATGGAGATCCAATTGAAAACGAACTTTCGCGAGAAACGGATTATGAAAAAATAGTTCATGACATCACTTCTCAAAACTCTGACAATGTCGGGCGTATCTATACAGAAACAAATCTTGATGATTCCTTCAATGATGACCTTTGGAAGATAAACAGTGTGGAAAGAATGAGAAATCTTGAGACAAGCTTGGAGAAAAGGGAGCTGTCTGGAGAGAGATCACAACCTCGGAACGACAGAGTTATTTATGGAAGCAAGAAGGAAACAATAGTTCCAAGCAGAAATTTGAACGAAGAGGGCGGCGTTCTACTGAATAGAGATCCCCCTAGGCAAGATAAATCTGAATTTGAATCAAGTGAAGCGAAAAACAAGGAGGATATTCCCATAAATAAGACACAGAAAATAACCATAAAAGTTGTGACAACTAAAGTGATCAATGATGGAATTTGCGTAACACAGGGACAGCCTTTGGAAGTTCTCAATCGAGAAAAACCTCAAAAGGATTTCGCGGAAGTTGAGACTTATAACACATGGAACAAAATGTCTAAAATTGACCATACTGTCTGTGAAGACAACAGCGGCGACAACTCACAGGGATATGTCCCACAGGATGTTGAAATAGCCGGCAGCATCATAGAAGTAAGTGATAAAGCAAAATGTGTTAACGTAGACGAGACAGCTGTCAGGGAAAAAGAGGAAAAGAGTTTCAATATTCACAGTTAGAAATACCCTTAGGGAAATTTGCTTTTAATTTCTATATGAAATCCTCCCACTCAGATACAGTTTGAGGAAAACATCGACTTTGATTAAAAATACCCAGAGATGTCGAGAAGCATTACAAGCGGTAATGAATTTAGCATCTAGAGTTACGGCGCCTTTAGAACTGATAAAACGACAGAGTTTGAAAACAAAAGGTCCATGTACCAAGATGCGTAGGGACATAACAAGTGGATTGCGTGACATCGGCTTTCAAAGACAAAATTATAAGTTTGTTATCGCTGATTTCTATCAAAACAGGAATGAAAACGTTGATATTTTATCGGGTTTCGAGGAAAATCAGCTAGATCGATTGATTGACCAAATCGAATGCTACGAAACCTATTTTTGATCTGGAACTTAAATGATCATGAAAATAAAATGTTTCATGCATTGTGCAGAAAGCGAAAGCGTTCATGATATGATGTGAGCACGATAACTATTAGAAACTAAACAAATTCTTGGCTGCCTTCAACTAATCTCGAAACTATATTTGTAAATGGTAAAGTATTATTTTATGTTGAACTAGTCCAGTCCCTGAACCTCTTTCGCGGCTCCGTTGCATTCTCGAACCCAGAGCTCCCCGGCTCGTAACCTCGCGGCGGAGGCACTGGTGACAGCCACTGACGGGGGGGGGGGGGGGGGGGGGGGGGGGGGGGGGGGTACTCCCTATATTGGACTATACGGGGATGCTCGGCCCGAAAGGAGTAGGGTTTTCAGGCTGGAGGTATAAGAAAGGGGTAGTGTTTTCAGGCTGGGTATGAGAAAGGGGTAGGGTTTTCAGGCTGGACTGGGTACAAAGAAGAGCAGGGAAAATTGTAATTTTGGTATAAAAAAGGGTCTGTATATCACCGGTTTTTTCAACCACAACCCCCCCCCCCCCCCCCCCCCTCCCCCAGGCTCTTTGGGGCTAAAGCAAAGATGGCGGCCTACCCGAACAGCGTTTTGACGAACTTTTATGCAATAGAGTAAGAAAGTAAGCTATTAAAACTTCTGGAATTCCAAATATGGTCATCTAAGGTACTAACAAGGTAGTAACTCTTCTCTTGTCACACAGGAAAAAGTAACGCAACTGGAAGACATGCCCCCTGCCGTAACGTTAGGAAACTCTTTTGTCACGGAAGGGCAGTCACAACAGGAAGAGCGATTATCTAGTGTCACGCAAGCAGATACATTTGTAACGGATGTAACACCAACGGAGGAAGACTCCGCTGGTGTTTTGCCAAATGATGCAACGGCCGCGAAAAAGGTACAACTTCCAAAAGTCACGCAATCGCCCGTCACGGAGGTAAATCAACTAGAGGAAGTATCATCCACTGTCACGCAACCTAAGGCACAGGTCACAGGTGTAACGACACTGGAAGGAGTTACAGCTTCTATCACGTCACAGGACCTGCCTGTCATGCATGTAACAAAGGAGAAGATGGAACCATTTGCTGTCACGCCATCGGATTCACTTGTCATAGATGTAACGCAAGTGTCGGAAGTATCGCCATCTGTAATAAACGACGCGAGTGAAGAAAAGACTGCTCTATCGCCACCTGATGAGCAGTAACGCAACTAAAGGTCACGCAACCAGATGTGCCTGCTACACTAGTGGAAGACGTCACACCAACTGCTGATACACAAGTTATGGATGTAAGGCAAGTGGAGCAAATGTCATTAGTTGTCACGCAACCGCTTGACAGTGCTACAGCAGACGTAACGCAATCAGAAGAGTTATCACCAACAGTAACACCTTCCGATCAGCCTGCCATACACGTTGACAATATAATAAGCGTAACGCAAGAAAATGTATTGGCTATTAGGCTATTGGATAACCTTGTCACGCACGTAAATGAGGTATCATCTGCTGTCACGTCATCGGATATTTCTGTCACGGACATAACGCAAGAAAGGGAAGAACTGCCTACTGACAATTTATCCGATGTCTCTGTGACGGAAGTAACGCAAGTAAAAGTCGTATCATCTGATGTCACACTACCCGATACTGAAGTAACGCAAGTCAGGGAAGAATTAACTCTTGGTCATCTATCGGATACAACTGCAACGGATGTTACACAGTTTATTGAGGTACCATCGGATGTCATGCTTCCGGATACATCTGTCATGGACATAACGCAAGTGAATGATGCATCATCTGCTGTCACGCTATCGGATACATCTGTCACAGGTGTAACGCAAGTATGTGAAGATAAGGCTTTACATGGTGTCACGCTTTCGGGTCCATCTGTCACGGACGTAACGCTAGTAAATGAGGCAACTCCTGCTGTCACGTTATCGGATACTTCAGACACGGATGTAACGCAAGTAAAAAAGCATGAGCTTCAAGATCCGGCCGTCCCCGAGGTAATGAAATCTGAGGACATTGTCGCCCCTTTTTTGGCAGAAGAGATTTTACCATGTAACTCCAATGTCGGTGCTATGAAATAGAAGAAGCTTCAGTAGCGATCATGTTAAACAGAAGTGCCACAGATGTTACACGAGTACAAGAACCATCGTCTTCAGTTATTTTATCAGATCCAGCTAAAGCTGATGTCACGCAAGCTGAGACTTCAACATCTGTTGTCACGCAAGCAGTTGCGTTACCGGAAGCACCAGCTCTTTCAGTTGTCACGCAAGGGCAAGGAGTCTCTAATATTGTAACAGTATCAGAGTCTACAACAGTTTCAAGCACGAGATATGAGTCAGCAAGTGTGACTACAACAAATGTCTTGACCACTTTTAAAGCGCAAGAAATGCATCTTGCATTGAGAAGAACAACAGCGCCAGCAGTCTGCGCACCAGTAGTAACGTCACCCGAAACTGTCGCAGATGCTTTGCCAATAGCAGAAGTTTCAGCGGCGGCCATGTTAGATAGCAAGGCCACAGATGTCACGCAAGAAGAAGCATCATCCTCGGTTATTTTAGCAGATCCAGCTAAAGCTGATGTCACGCACGCTCAGATGACAACACCTGCCGTCACGCAAGCAGTTGTGTTACCGGATGCACCAGCTGTTTCAGTTGTAACACAAAGCCAAGGAGTCTCTAATATTGTGACAGTATTAGAATCTGCAGCAGATTCAAGTACAAGATACGAGTCAGCAAGTGTGACTACGACAAATGTCTTGGCGAGTAATAAAGGGAAAGAAACGCATAATGCAGCTAGAATTCCAACAGTCTGCCAACCGGAAGTAACTTCACCGGAAACTGTAACGCCTGTAGATGCAATCCCTAAGGTGACGCCATTGGAGCCGGAAGTGAGTGATGCACCTGTTATCACACGACTTGAGCCGGAAGTCAGCCTATCTGCAGGTAATAATAATAATAATAATACTGCTCATGGCGCTTTACAATGATTAAACATATATATAATTAACAATTACATTCTGACTTATAGAAATTTACAAATTCATTTCAATCGGCAGGTACCCCAGAGACGTCATCGAGTGCCACTGAAGAGCATGAGGAAACGTTGCTTGAGAAAGAGACTGCATCGCATGTAACGCAAGAAGATGTAGCACCTGTTGTCACATCAACAGAGCCAAATATGGATGACGCTATCGCGCAATCAAAGGTCACGCCACCTACTGTCACACCATCAGAAACGCAAGTTGTTGAGGAGGCAATGACTGTCACGCTGTCAAGGATGTCACACGATACAGATGTAACGCAACATGTCGATGAAGTACATAACGACTCTGTCTCTGGCTCTGTGCCAGCAGAGATGGACGTCACGCATGGAGAGCCGATTAAATTGTCACAAGTAACGCAAATCCAAGACATGACCTCTGTTGTCACGGACATAACGCAACCCGACGCTGTCACGCCACCAGAACCAAAACCTCTTGTTAACGGTGAATGCGACAAAGAGTCACTGGTGGAAGAAAAAGCCCTCTCACCTATAGAGGAAAAAGCTTCTGTTATTGAAACGCCGGGAGAAGAGAAGGCACCATCAGTTACCAAGGCAACGCGAGCGGTTTACAGTTGGGGTGTCAAGCATAGCTCAGAGCCATCAGACACTAGCACTGTCCCAGATGTGCTTAATTTCCAGCGTGACAGATCTAAGCTACCTGACGTCACGCTAGCTAGTGGACAACATCACACCGAGGCAGTACCAAGTGTGACTGTCACGCAACGGAGTGAAGTTGATGAAGAATCAGTAGTTCCGACAGTAAAGCAGTCCGACGTAGTTATTTCGTGGGAAAACGAGGAATGTGAAGAAGGAGAACTATTGCCCGCAATTTCGCCGAGTATAGCCCCCGCTAGCTCTGATGTGGTACTGGAGCAACTTTTTCCATCACGTATTGTCCTTCCAGAGACACATCCTGATATGAAGAGAGGTTTTATTGTTGAGGAAACGGTTCAGCCGGTCTTCAGAGAAAAGAGCAATCTTTTTAATGAACTGGATTTCTGGTGTGAGAAACAGGAATCAAGTGTTACTCGGGTGTGTGACGCGGAGATTCCGACAAACGTGACTGTCACGCAACGAGTTTTTTATGGTAATGAGGAACCAATAATACCAACTGTGATGAAGTCTACTCGAACTTTTAGATGGGAAAACGAGGAACTGGACGATGTGGAATTGGAAGTCGCGGACACAACTTTGAAGGCCGGCTTATCTACAGATGACACTCTTTTCGAGAATATATTTCCTTCCATATCACCGCAAAATCTATCAACGGAGACTATCATAGGGAAAAGTGATCCGGTGATCGAGGAAGAAATCCTGCCGGTTGCTAAAGAAAATAAGAACACTTCTCGAGAAAAAAGGGTACCATACGGGGTTTCAACAGCAAACAGAGGAACAGGACTGCAGGGTTCTGCAACTTGGAAACGTGAAAAGGTACTGGAAAAGACAAGTGTTGGGGCGAGCAAGGACAGTAGTCGAGCTGATCACTCATTGGCAGATGGGAATACAGAACCCTTTGTTCCTGATCACGCAAGAGCTGGTAAAGAGCCTGTCACGCGTGACAATAGAGAACATACGATCCATAAAGCGTTGCGAAGTCAGACGCCGAAGAAGAAGACAGAACAAAGTGAATTGAAGGAGAACAATACGAATTTACCGTTATCTGAGCCTGTCACGCAACATCAGACATATAAAAGTGTCACGAAGTTTGTCACGCAACCTCGAGAAACAAAATCATCCGAAAGCTCAGAAAACTTTGAGGAATGTCAACTACTCTCGGAAGCAGAAATGGAGATTCGTTCTATTTTAAAATCTGGCGCTAAATACGAGGTCACCCAACACGAGAAGGCCTATGTCGTAGAACGCACTCGTGAAAGTGATCTTTCTTCGCCAACTCGGTTTACAGTTCGTCAAGCGAAAAGCAGTGAAGAACTGCGAAGCATCGGAAGAAGGAAGGAACTGGAAGACAATGAAAGAGAAGGGAAGTCAGACATACCGTTGGCGAGCAGTCAAGCACTAAACATCAACACCGCCGGGCTGTTGGAGGCTCAGATTAACGGAACTAAAGTACTCCAGTCACGTGATCAAGAGAGCACGTTTGTTGCTAGGGTAACCGTGGATGAGAATTTTGGCAGGCGTCGACGCATAACAATCCTGAATGTCCATAAACGCTCACCAGGAAGTGCCAGGTGGAAGTCGTTGAATGCTCTCGACGACAAGGCGAGGTTTGAAGATTCTAGCGGAGAGTCCCCAGAGAAGCTGGAACGCCCTCGCAAGAGAGTCTTGTCTCCCGATGGAGAAAGAAATGGCACCATTTTTGCTGTCACCGGTCTAAGCCCCACACCCCTTTCAGATGCTGAGTATCGGGAGAGAGAGGAACAAAGTAAAAAGCCTTACTCTGCAAAGTCGCCGCCAAGAACAGAAATCCCTACAGCAAAATCCGTAGAACGCAAGGACATTATTCCTCACCAGGAAAGTGAAACTTTTATCATTGCTAAGGTAATGGGGACATCAACGTGCACGGAGAAATACGACGAGAATTTGCCTATCCGAGTTGAACCTGAGTTATCTGTTGGTTCTCAGAGTTCTACAACTACAAGCCCAAGTACTGAGGACTCTAAACGAAAAGCACATCTGAACAAGAGCGCAAGAAACTCCACGAGGCAAGAAGGTGAACATGACAATAAAACTTCAACTAGAGCTTCGAGAACTTCGCCATCAAATCTTGAAGGAACCACCAGAAGAATTTCCAAGTTTGATCGTTCTGATCCTCGACGCAAATCAAAGGAAAGGGTTTTTGCAGTCTGCAGGTCACCCCCAGTTGAAAATGAAAGGCCATCTTCCATTTCTCCGCCCAGTTTGTCAGCAAACTCAGCTGACAGTAGTCCTCGATTTGATCGATCAGATCCACAAAAGCAATCTCAAGAACGGATATTTGAAATCAGCGGAAAAGCACCCAGAGAAGAAGTAGCTAGTGTGACTCCACCGTCCATTTCCCCACCGAGTGTTCAGAGCTCAGCGGGCAGTAGTCCGCGATTTGATCGCTCAGATCCAAGAAGGAGGTCTCAAGAGAGAATGTTTGCCCTCACTAAAACTGCCTCTGAGGAGAAGATCGAAAGAGTAACGCCATCCTCAATTTCTCCACCGGTTGTTCATAGCTCTGCCGAAAATAGTCCAAGATTTGATCGCTCAAATCCAAAAAGGAGGTCTCAGGAGAGAATGTTTGCCCTCACTAAAACGGCCTCGGAGGAGAAGATCGAAAGAATAACGCCATCTTCAATTTCTCCATCAGTTGTTCATAGCTCTGCCGAAAACAGTCCGCGATTTGATCGCTCAGATCCAAGAAGGAGGTCTAAGGAGAGAATGTTTGCCCTCACTAAAACGCCCTCGGAGGAGAAGGTCGAAAGAGTAACCCCATCTTCAACTTCTCCGCCGGTTCAGAGCTCTGCCGATAATAGTCCAAGATTTGATCGCTCAGATCCTAGAAGGAAATCCAAAGAAAGGATCTTTGCGATCAGCAAAAGCCGCGCCCAAGATAAAGACAGCGAGGAAAGACCAATATCTGCTTCGCCGCCGAGTCTACAAAGCTCAACAGAAAGCATCCCAAGATTTGATAGATCTGATTCTCTAAGGAAATCAAAAGAAAGAATTTTTGTAATCAGCCGAACGCCTACAAGAGAAATTGCTGACAGAGTAACACCATCTTCTTCTTCACCGACAAGTTGTCATTCTGAAGATCAAAGCCCAGAATTTGATCGTGCTGATTCCAGACGAAAGACGAAGTCCCAAGAGATAACTTCTTCAATCAGGAAAGTTTCTTCCGAAGAGAACCCTTGCGATGTTGATCACGATAGGCCTGAACAGGCTGATTCTAAAAGGTCAAAAGAAAAAGAATCTCCAACAAAATATCCAGAACCTGAAAGGCGACCTCCTACCTCACCACTGAATGATGACCGCGCATCAAGATCTAACACAAAGCTAGATCGCAACGACCCCACACGACAGTCTAAAGAGAGGATTTTTGCGATCAGCAGGTCAAGAACCCCTTCAGTGGACAAAGGAGATACTAGCAGACCATCATCGATCTCCCCGCCCGGTATTCAAGAAAGCAGTTCAAAGTTTGACCGGACTGATCCGAGAAGGAAGTCAACTGAAAGGATATTTGTAGTAAGCAAGACCCCTCCTGTCGATATAGATCAGGAAGGTAAAGAAAACGCTTCTCAACGGAAACAAAGAGCTAGAAGTCCATCCTCGCCAACAAAGAAGGCTGTCTTGGATAACGAAGACAAGGAAATAGCTTACCGAAAGAGATCTGGCGAAAACCAAGCTCCTCCACCAAGATCTTACGGGACAGAGGCATCAAACACGAGCGAGGACAGAGAAAGAGCTAAGGGAAGGGAAAGTCATCCATCAGATAGAGGAAGACGTGTCGAGTCATCAAATAAAGACAGCAGAAAGTTTTCTCCAGAACGACCTTCTCACACCTCACAAAGACCTTCACACACCTCACAAAGACCTTCACACACCTCACAAAGACCTTTCAGTTCGGGAGATCAAAGCTTAAGACAGGACAGAGGGAGAGCGAGAAGTCCGCCCACAAGAGAAAGAAATCAGTCTTCATCTTTGAGAGACAGGGAGGAAAAAGAAAAGTTCCAAAGAACAACTGCGGGGTCGTCTTATTCCTTGCCTAGAGGTTTTAGAAGTGAAACGAGCTCAAGACATGAGACAGAAAGAGCAAAAAGTCCAACTTCAAAAAGTGAAAGGGGACGAAGTCCACCTGTTTCCTACAAAGACGCTTCTCGAAGAGCTTCTTCAGAAAACGTATATCATTCTTTACCAAGAGACTTCAGGTCTGACGAGATAAAATCAAGATCACAGAAAGGAGGACGGAGCCCTCCATCGGCAGGCGACAGAGAACGACATCCACATCCAGGTTTAGATCATGAGCAGGGGGAGAAATACAGAGCTCATGGAAGATCGTCTGCAGAGAAGCTTCCTCGTTCTCCTCCACGGTCCTCAAGGTTTCGCGAGGCAGTCGAAAGAGAAGGCAGATCAAGTAGAAGCCCTCTCTCAACCGAAAGGCGAATAGATACATCTTCGTTTACACATAGAGAGGAAGGGAAAGAAAGGGCTGATCGAAGACCATCTGGGGAAAGCTCGCATTTTCCGACTAGACCTACCCACGAGACCCGTGTCGGGAAGGAAGATGAGAGAGAGAGGTATGGAACTGATAAACAGGGCACCTCAGTCAAAGAGAAAGAACACGAGAACAGCAGCAGAACACGAGAACAGCAGCGATGGACTTCAACAGACAGAGTGGAGGAAAGGAGCGAATATCGTCAAGAGCTGACACATGAAGAGGGAAGAAGATTACACGAGAGCGAGAAACGGAGGGAATACCGAGAACGTGAACCTGCTGCTAGAAACGATGCTCGCTCCTCGCGGCCAGAAGAAAGAAGAACAACTGGTCAACATAGTGGAAAGCTTACCAATGAAGATAGCGAGGAAAGACCTGCGAGTTTGCGGCAAACATCGCCCAAACGTGACGCCCGTAAGGATTGGAGGGGAAGAGATCATCAGACAAGAAAAGATCATTCTCAGGACTCGCACGAGTATAAAGACCGTCCGCGGGATTCATACAAGGATTTGAGGAATAATGATCCCCGTGAAGTTAGGCACCACCTGCGAGATGACCCTAAGGATAAAAAGGACGGTTTTCGGGATTCCCGTGATGTGAGGGACCACCTGCGGGACTCGCACAAGGAATCAAGCGATTTCTCGAGGGCTACCCGAAATTATACGAGAATTGATTATCGGGATTCTCGCGAAACGTCAAGAAAGGAAAGTAGAAGTCCGACAGATCCATACACTATTGCTCGGGCTACTGCAAACTACTACGAAAGGGTCGCCATGGATAAGAGAGGAAAAGAAGTTGGGAAAGAGATGTATAGGAAGGAAAAGCATGACTATGATCTTTCAGGAGCCTCGAGAACAAAGCCTTCTCGATCTCTAGATGATATCCCTGACCCCACGAAAGACGTGGACACGCCCTCGACCGACAAACCTCCAAAGATGTCCGACAAAGCTAAGTCTCCAAGCCCAACCACTAAAAAAGTACAGCCCAAAAAAGCAGAACGAGACGAAAGACCTCAGGATGATCGCCACAGAGTCACAGCTCAGTCCAATGTTATCACGCATTCTTCTGCCGTCACGCACTCTTCTGTCGCGCGTTACAGTGCTCCAAAGGATAAACAGTACACAGAATCGGACATTGATTTGTACTCAGGTGAAGAAGACCTTGAGATTGTACGAGAAGCTAGCGTAATGGTGACTGATCTTGATGCTCTCCTTGGTGCGGGTATCGCAACTGTTGCACCCCCCGGAATCAACACGAACGATGTTGTGGCTGCAGAAAAGGAGCCACCTCGGAGGATTGTGACTTCACGCTCTGTTGTCGCTGAGAAAACAACCACTACTACGGTTGCAACGAACACACAAGTAACGAGCAGCAAGGAAACATCGGAATGGAAAAGATATGGAATGGATTCCAGAAAGATGGATCTCGAGGGCTCATCAGGAGTTCAGGAAACTGACTTGGACGCCATATTTGGATACGAAAACAGGGCAAGTCAACAAATCAAAACAACTCGAGAGGAGAACAAGAAAGAGAGGGATACTAGAACCGAGGATCGAACAGGTCACGTGGTTAAAACAGCTGAGTATTTCATGAAGGCTGCGAACACAGAGGTACAAACAGCACCCCTGGCAATACGACCCGTTGATGTTCAACCTTACTCGATGGTGATCTCTGCCAAAAGCTCTAAAGAACCAAGAGCCGTCAAGTCGACCTCGTCTGATATTATCAGACCTGTTGCTTTCTTTTCGGCGAAGACCGCTTTCTCTCGTGATGAGCCCGCAATTACCGCGGATGTAACCGCTGAACTTCAAAACGAGCCTGCGATAACTGCATTTTCAATTAACGATGGCCTTGAAGACGAAGAGCTTGATGACGTGTTCACTAAAGATTCCTATGCGAGCAACGATCAAGCGGTCAGCAGTTACAGAGTGCCGTTGCACAGTAGTGACGCGGACTCGGAGACGTCCTCTGTAAACAGCTTACCTCTGAAGCCGAGATCCCGCCATTCACGCGCGTCCCTCGAGGCACACATCACCACAGGAAGACCAGTTCGACTTTCAGAGGTGAGAACATTTATTATTTGCTAAGTCTAGTCTATGTTTACTGCAGTCTTCATAATTCTGCGAACCCTGAAGCAACCGTCATCAAACCGTCTTTTGAGCAGCTTCCTTCGATCGCTAACGCTAAGCAACCACTTAGTAACCTATTTTTTAATCTATTTTTATACGTTTTTACGGATTTAAAGTAAAAAATATATCGTGCGTTTTTCACTAAAAATGGAAAACAATTATGTTGGACCTATTTTTTGTTGAAATACTCGATCGTGATTGTTTAATTGTGTAAGAAAATTTGCTTGGCTTGGCCTTGGTTCGAGTACTCACACTGTAAAGAAACCGGAAGCTTGAAGACCCCTTATTGTTTGCATTGCTATTCTCCCAGCTCGCGTCCGCCATGTTTTTTTTGTGTGGAGATTTCCCGATTTTATCGGCAAACGGTACTTACATCTTGTTGCCACACAATTCAGATCATGTGACGATTCCTTTGGGCGGATACTTTTGTTAGTTCTGCCAGACACTCGTGCACTCGGTTGAGTGAGAAAAATTTGACAATTGTAACCATCCAGAGGAATCATCACATGATCTGAATTGGGTGGCAACAAGATGTAAACATCGATAGCCGATTTGGTCTATACTTTGTCCGAAAAACTTAAGAAGTTGGGCTAGTTTAGGAGTAGTTAAGGCCTATTTTAGGAGCATTGCTGTGATTGGCTGGTAAAGTTGTGAACGTGTTACGCCGCCACATAGAAGTATAGATAATGACTATAGGGGGATTTCATGTTTACAGTTTGGGCTCATTTGCATAAGCAGGGTCTAGATTCAGAATGTTTGAAGGAACTAGAAAGTAATCAGCACTGAATATGAATAGCGGACAGCAAATGAAACCTACTCTCTGAAAATTTGAAGGTTTAACATTTAGTTGTAAGGACGTAGTCAAATGTTCATTTTGGTGAAAATATGTGGACTAATGAGCCGTTTGCCACACAGCAATCCACTCATTTTTAAAAACCTGCGTAGAGCCTCCAAAACGAACGTAAACGTCAATAAGTTCTTCGGAATAGTAATTATTTCATCTCGCGAACATCTTTATTACATTTTACAGGAGCAAAGAGGCATTTTCACTAGCCTTGAATTTCTTGGGTGGCAAGAAGCTCATTAGTCCTCATGTTTTCTGTAAATTGAACTTATCGCCATGCGCTCATAATTTGAAAAACGAACGTAAAACTCTCTAATTACGCTTCATTCGCCAGGCGCTATTGAAATTGAGAACATTTCTTTTTGTACTCCGTTACGCTTGCTGATTTTCACGGATGCATCAAAATATGTAAACACTGACGTCACAATAAATCCGCCTATACTGTAAAATTATCAATATTTATTTTATTATAAGTTGAATAAAGATTCTTATTATTATATTCCTAGTCCCCATCGCTCACTTTTTGAATATTTATTTCTATAGAGTTCATCTGAATCATCAGTGACTCCCGCTCTAGTTGACAGCGAGGTGGGTCCATTTCATCCTGTGAAAGGAAAGACGAGCACGCCAAAAGAAAGCACTCTGCATACTACGAAGCACGAGGGCTTTATATTACTGGCGTCCAGACAAACCGCGACGGAATCTGGGCGCTATGTTACCAGTCACGTGACTGCGGAAGGCAACGATTTGCTGGATGACTCCCCGGAAGGAGCACCGCAGTCCAAAGTGCGTGCAGTCTCAGAAACCCATCTTGTTAGTACGACTTCTTATAGATCGTCAGCGTTCACGCCCGTTAAAACCGAAGGTCGAAAACTGAAGCCCAAGAAAATGGCAGATTCTGATGAAGAACGAAGAACTGTGATGTTTGATGAAGATTGTGATATTATCCCTGATGCAGAAGCTGCTACTTTTAAAGAAATGTCTGAGAGCCACAAATCCATGCCAAATTTACACAAGACAAACACTTACGAAGACGATGAACGTCGTAGAGCAACGCGAGTGCCATACCACGCCCGCCTTAGTGCGCATACTCGACTCTGGCTTAGTCAAACCGCTGGCATCGATACCGCAGACATATGCAGCCAAAATGACAGCATCGGCTCGGAAATTTTTCTGTTTCCCTCCAATCGATTCCAACCCGGAAAAAGCGTCGACGCGAGCTTCCTGTCTATAATATCGGACGACGACGAGCCCGATGATATATCGACACGACCTTCAAGCCCGATGTCTGAGTTCTCATTTGCTGGTGAAACCCCGCTATATGGACGCACCCAGGGAGGTATTACTCTGGTTATCTGCGGCAATTCGTACTGTCGACAGGAGGAGGTCATATATGGGAAGGAGAGGACCTCCTTCACGTCTTGTCCCGCGTGTTACACGTACTATTGCACGAGAGAATGCAGGCGTGCGCACTGGAGGGAACACAAAAAGGTCTGCTACTACGGACGCATTAATAGCTACATCCGCTCGTTCATATATTTCTGCCACAAGAAAGACAATCTCAGGCTTCTCCTGTCGAAAATCGCGACGACGAAACTGGAGAAAAAGGGGCGTGGTTGCGTTATGGTTACATTTGGCTCGCCGCAGTGCGCTCGCAAGTTTATGACCAGTGGATGTGTGTTATTGCCAAGCCCACCGTCCTATTCTACCATTAGTGAAGTTAAAAACGAAGGGGTTGTCAGCAAGCATAAAGTCGCGCTTTTGCAGCTGCTAAAGGACTATAATCCCGATGAAGAGCTCGTTCTTAACCTCGCTATCGTGGCTGGTCGCCTCTCAGATCTTCCCACTCAGCCAGTGCCGCGTCAAAAATCAAGCACAGTACTACAATGTGTGAAGATTCCTCTGAGTGAAACCCTCGCTAAACCGAGAACTGGTCCCGCTTTTCCGGACACCTCAGAAGAGACCAAAGTTTTTTATTTACCAAAGTGTGCACGGCATGACTTTGTAAATGAAATGGAGGCACGGAGGCACTACTGCAGGATTATCTCCAAGGGTTTGAAGGAGTTTGGAATAAGAATGAGGAGAGACTACCCTGATGCTTATAACAAACTATGTCGCTATGTTGAGAAGAATGTCCCATTCGAGCCCTTGGTGGTTTACGGAAGCAAGGGTACTAGGATTGTCAAGTGCAAAATTATGCCAGAAGGGTACGACAGTGACATAGATAAGAAGAGATGATGGGGCTGGGTTGCCTGTGGTTACTAGACACAGGAAGTACATCAGGGAGCATGAGCTGTAAGTGAACAGTCTATAAGTTACATCAAATGAGATAGAACACAGATGTCTGTGTTTTTGCTTGGGCTTGAATTATCTGAATTAGTTAGAAACAGGAGAACAGTGATAACAGAGTGGATTATTGGACTTGGCATAGCCAACATTACGTAGCCATTTTTGTTGATTGTTTTCCAACTATGACTTTGTACTGCAAGTTGTCAAATTTATGCGAGATCATTGATCCACCACAGTTGCTGCAATATAACTTTTAAATCATACATGCAGAGGCCATATCTCCTCGCAAAGATTAGTGACTCTCATTTCTCAAGTCTCCACTGCTAAAAATATGACAATAGAAATTCGCCAAGTATTGCAGTTCCATTAGTTAGCCAATTTAAAAAAAATTAGTTTTTAATGCTGCTGTTGTTCAAAACAAAATAATCTTCATGCTGCATATAATATGTTTGTCAATAATTACAGGTATTCTAAAATTGGTTTTTAAGGATAATATTGTCTGCCATCAAGTCATCCATTAGCTATTACCTTGCATTATAGTATATGGCCAGAAATACAAAAGATGCATATTATTTTTCATGAGGGCAAACTGTAACCCATATGGTCAGACTGATTACTCTGAGTGATATGTAAATAGTTCACATAGAAACATGTCAGTTTTATTGAATATACAATTGTCCATACCCTAACCATGGAGGAAATTGGAAATTCCTGGGGACGGGGCATCAACACACCTATAATTTCGAAGGCCATAGCTAGCGGGGGCACCCCCACCAAAGTAAGTATTTTAGTGTCAACACATGGGGGGGGGACAGTTTGCCCCCCTAGACAAAAATTTATAGCTCCCATACAGTCACACTACTTTCACTGGAAATTCCATGTGGGTAGGTCAGGCACTACAATATTCCTCTGTGGTGCAGGGCATGGGTCATTTTTAGAATACCAGACCTTTTTCCAATATGGTGGCCTCAAGTTCCAATCACTTTTCATGAAATCAAATATAAGTGTCAGAATAAGTACCTTCCCTCTAGTAAACATATCAACAGAGAATTCAAAACAAAGTTTACAAATTAGGTTTTCTCTGCCAGTAATCTGACCCAATGAAACATTTCATGATTATACTAAAACGAAGTTGCTCTTTCTGGTAACTGTTTTTTTTTTTTCAATTAAAGTCATTAAAGTTTTTGGCTGCCATTTTTGTGAAGTTCTGTAACATAGTTCTTTATCAGTGACACCATAGATACAATTATGATGCACTCATGTTTTATGAAAAAACTGATTTTTACAGAGTTCTTTCAATCTAATATATTGATGTGGATTTGGAGGTAGTAAAAAGTACTGATGACAGGAATGGTGGTAGAATATTTTTTTAGTACGGTTGTTGTAAATACATCATTCTCAAGTAGAGAAATAAAAAGGAATGTCACTATAACTCTGTTTGTTGTAAATGTAGCTATATGCAATTATGCTTGGTTGAAGGAAGTGGAATCTTTGGGATACGTTCAGAGGTACTAGCACTTTTGAGTGTGTTTGGGAGGGGAGGGGGGACAAGGTGGCAAAATACTGAAAATAGCATAAAATAATTTTTATTGTCACTACCTATGTTTTTTGTCCCAACAGGGAGGGGATCAGTAGTCCAGTCATTTTACGTGAATAATAAGGCTAACCCAGAACAAATTGCAACAGTACAAATCTCAACGGATTTAGACTCTATTATACTCACTTAATAACATATCAAAAGTCGTCCAAAATCCCGATACGGCATCATCTCGAAAAAAGGGATTTATTCAAAGCAATTGGAAACAGCTTTCTTCTCCATATTGGCTTTTGTTATTAATGAGGTTTACGGCACTTGGAGCTCTGCGCTGATAAAACTAGTTCTAGACTGTAACGCGTTACAGGTAAATATTCTAACGCTTTCCTTTACATAGAAATGACCCCTTATTTAGAGTCTATTGATGTTTGCCAACCGAATCCATTATTAAGAATTATTGAGTTGTTTATGGAAACGTGTTTCAAGATTCCTAGTCAGGCACTGTATTTGACTTATGACATTGGAAATTTATCTTTAGTCAAAGCGTAGTTTGCAAAAATAACATACCTAACAAAGTATATATAACACGAATGAGTCCATTTTAAACCGCTAAACATTTAAACACTTAGCTGGGAATACTGTACAGTATAGCAAATATCAAAAGCTTCACAAAACTAAGTGCGGCAAGACTCATTAATAACAAAGGGCAAGATGGCCGTGAACAAAAGAAAATTATCCCATCAAGTTTTCCTAATTTTCAGGATGTTGCCGTGCTCGGATTTTGGACGACTTTTAGTATGTTCATTAGTACATCAAATCTAAAAGGGTTTTGAAGAGAAAGCTACTGTTGCAATTTGTTCCGGGTCAAAATGCAATATTACTGGAATACAGACAATGTTTTAACATTAAAGGTCACAACACACACTGGAACTCCTGTTGTAAATTTCTGGGTAATAGTTATGCATGAGTCAACGAATATCCTGAATATCCCCCCCACCCCCCCGGGACAAGGTGGGGACTAGAAAAAAGACAAGATCTAATCTCTAATAATACCCCCACCCCTTGGGATTATCTAATGGGCAATTCCAGAAAATATAATTATGTACCCCCACCATGGGCGGCACTAGTTTTTGATCTGAGATTCCTGAGAGGTTAACCTAGCTTCCAGCTTCAAAAACCACCCCATGCAGGCAGAATTCCAAGCTTGAACCCCCCCCCCCCCCCCCCCCTCCCATTCAGAATTTCCACCCCCTCCCCAGAGGGTACATATATTTTCTGGAATTGGCCAATAGTTCTAAATCCCACACCCCTGAAGCAGGTTCTCGTGTCCCTGAACCTTGCATGGCTTTTAGTCTGAGGATAGAACAATGAAATTAATGATGAAAACAGCTATTTTTCAATTTGAAAATATGTTCCTTTCAGATTGTCATGCTTATAAGGAACAAGGTTGAATAACAAAAGCACTCACGGTCACCTTTGACTGAGCAATCAAACATGGAGGACCTTTCTTGCAGGCAGCTGCTGTGCTTGAACAAATCCCCACCTACGCTCCATCCCCATGCACTGGACAGCAAGCCTAAATCCTTCTAATGTCCCATCATGTTGGACATGATTTTTTTTTATTCCCCCAATATTCCCCTACTATGTCCACCTTGTCCCGGGGTGGGGAGCGGGACGGGATATTGACTCATGCATTCAAACTGGAAACTCCAGTCCAGTTCCTCGGAGGGGTGTAGGCTTTTTTCGACTTTTTTTTGCAATATTAACCTGCATAGGTCGGAAAAAAGGCATCCCAAACATTAAGCAATTTTCTACTGATACAAATGAATGATGTTTCTTTCAGTTTACTTACATCCAATCCTGAGCACTTCGATTTCCAACACTTCTCAAATCGCCGCCGATTTCATCAACACCAAAACAACGACAAAACGGCCTCGGGAAGCCTGTGGTCTCTCTAGTACCCAATCTCTTCTCACACAGGGAGTCAGAGAAGAATCAGAGGGAAAGGGGCAAGGTTGGGGGTTCAGAAAGGAGATTGGAGGGAAAAACTCTCACTGCATCAAGTCAGACTTCGTGATGTGTGCAGACTTTAAAATTGTCACTATTGGGGACTGGGGGATCGGCAAAACATGCCTGAACATTACTATTTATCAAAATGAATTTCCGGGCCAATATATCCCAACTGTACAAGACATTTATGCGAAGGAAGTTACCGTGGACGGTAGAGAAAACATGTTGGATATAAACGATACTGGAGGCGGCGAAGATTATTACAGATTACGACCCTTGAGCTATCCGGCGACGAACGTATTTGCCTTGTGTTTTGATATCACAAACAGGGAGTCTTTTGCTCATATTGAGACAAACTGGCTTCCAGAGTTGAGGTATTTTAACCCTCGTACACCGATTGTTTTAGTCGGCAATAAAAGGGATCTCAGAGACGAACGCAAGACGGATGACTATGGAATGTAAGTTTGCCTGGGAAATAATTTATAATGATTTGTTGAACTCCAGAGTTTTTGTTTCTTACTTTGGGAAGCCTGTGGATAAATCTATATCACCACAGGAAGCCCATGCCTTACCGAACAAATGGAAAACGTAGACACGCAACGAACGAAGTAGTCAACGGGTGTATGGAAAACGCAGACCTGAAAAACGAAGACCTGAGACCCAGGAAAAACGCAGACCCGGAAAAATGCAGACCCAGGAAAAACACAGACCCGGAAAAACGCAGACCCAGGAAAAACGCAGACCCCGTACAAAACAACGAATGAGTATGTTTTGGCCCACCTCGCGATGCCCTCAGTGTCTTGGTTTTCTTCCAATTTGAACGCCTATTAAGTCACCATCTACTGCTCTATTCTCTCCAACTCTCGTTAAGACCCATGTGCTTTTCTTTTGTTAAATATTCCAGTAAAATGTGAGGGAATATTCGTTTTCCTTGGGCGCCATTTTGAATGATAAACAGGTACACAGGAACTCCATTAATATGGCCTATATAGCACAGGAAGCCCAACTCTACATTTTCGTGTAAATTCTGCCCCCTCAAGCATCAATTCGAATAAGGAGTTTACATATATTTCTAAGCAAGGAGAACAGTTATTTACTTTGCACAAAAGAAAGATTTTTCTCCATTTTTGGGGCTGGCGGTCTTTTCTATATGTCTTGAGTTATTGATGGGGTTCCTGTGTACCTGTTTATCATTCAAAATGGCGCCCAAGGAAAACAAAGCTGTGTGCGCCTACATATTCCCTCACATATTCCTGGAATATTTAACAAAAGAAAAGTGCATGTGTCTTAACGAGAGTTGGAGAGAATAGAGCAGTAGATGGTGACTTAATAGGCGTCCTTTCTCGGGAGATTTTCCCATATATTTACTGTATTTGCTGGAGGAAATTTGAAAACTTTGGTCCCATGTTTTCACTATCCCCCCGGCCCCCAAAACAAAATATAACACCTTGTTGTTTCCATTTGTCCAAGCTCTGATACACTGCAACTCATAAAATGTAATTATCATTGCTTTTTTGGCAAACATTACCATTTTTCATTACTTCTGCCATCCCCCCAATTTGATTTCCTTGTTTGCCCCCACCCCCACACACTTGTGGATCTGCCCCTTGTTTCCTTTTGACTATTTAGTATTTACTGTCTGTAACACTTCAGTCTATAAATGCAGGAATATATTAGTTTTTTTTATGCCACAAGTGAATTAATAAGCAGCTTTCTTATATATTTTTTTTGCTTACTCACAAGGTTGTACTCTGCAAGTTACTGGAGAGATTTTGTGAGAGAGGAAGAAGGAGAGGCGTTAGTAAAGAAACACAATCTTTATGCATATGTAGAGTGCAGTTCTCTGCGTGTATCTGGTGTCGACGAGGTAGTGGCCACAATAGTAAGAGCTGCCAGGGCAAACACTACGAATCAGCCAAATCGGACCCAAGCTATGAGGTATAATAGCAGAGAACATAAAATGCATCAGCAAAAGATGAGAAGATGGGGACAGGTGCAGGAGTTTCAAAGGAAAATCGAGTTCTTCAACTGGCAGAATTCCAAAATTGAAGCCACAGGTGAGATTTATAGAAGGGAAAAGGAGGCATTTGGCACAGGGTTGTAAACTCTCACAGTCTCTCATCTCTCGTCTCCAGGGAAGAATTTTAGACAAGTGTCACACATTTACTGTATTTCTCACAGGAGAATTGCAGGAAATTTTACCATTTCAAGACAGTCTCCGCATTTTTGAAATCCTGGGGTTGTCAGGCAGGGTTTCTGGCAGGTCGCGAAAAAAAAATGGCAAATTTCGCGGGATTTTTAGGTTCAAATTCGCGGGGAAAAGACGCGCGCAAGGAGAAGAATACGCTAGTTACAAAGAGAAAAACTAAAAACTAAAATTTTAAATTTAATTAACGTTTAATGAAAAAGCGAAATATTGTGATCACTAACAACAATTCTCTGAGAAATGCGCCAAAAGCAACGCTTCTTACATCTACGCTGGGAAATTTAGAACGCCACGTTTTTACTGTTGTTGCACTCGAGGCAGTAGCGAAAGATGCGAACTAAATTTGCAGGTTTACCTTGTTTTTAATGCAAGTAGATAACCCGAAAAGCCGAAACGAGTTTCAGATATGCTTTGTCATTATCATTCTTTAAGATTTATAGCAAATCCTTACGGATTTCGCGGGATTTCGCGTGCTTTGGTATATTTCGCGGGATTTCGCGGATTTGCCCAAATTTTGCGGGTCCGCGAGCGCGCGAATGCCGAAGCCCTGTAAGGTCCCTGTTGGCATAACAATATGGCCCTATTTTAAGCACAGTTGGCTCAGCCTCAGTTGGCCTCCCCGCTGTTTGACTCCCAGTCGGGGCGCGAGGAAATTTTTTTCTGTTCAGGGCGTGGTTGAAACTGGTTCATATTGTGAGTGAGCTATTTGCCCTACTGTGTTTGAATCTTTCGAGTTAGACAATAATCCAATGTCCCCCCTCACCTTACTAGCCTACCCAGTTCCAGGGGGATGTTAATAAAGAACCCCTGAGAATGTAATAAAATAAACCCTCTGGCAGTGACCGACCTCAATGTATATGAGCTTCAGGGCAGTTTGGATGGAAATGGCACCATTGAGACCCAGCATAATTGAGCTTCCAAGCTGCAAGTCTTGAAAGGCGCCCTCATATTCACTTTTAACATAATATACAATTTCAGAACTTGGTGAGGTTGTGAAGCCCAAAACATCAGCTTATGGGGAAGAGCTTGGGAAAAGTTTACAGGAGTCCATGAACTCTGCTGATGTCAAGTTCACATTCTCGAACAAGAATCAATCCCACAAGAAACCCTCGGAAGATGGCCAATTGTCGGACAGTTGTACAATGGAGGAATTGGCATTGGACATGGGTGATTTATGGGACAGAAATCCAGTCATGGCTCATCAAGTAATCCTAAGTGCGGCATCTACCATTTTCAAAGATATATTTTGTGGGATTACCATGCTGATAATGTTGTACAAAAGTATGGTAAACTGTTTGAAGAAATCACATGGAATTCAGCATCTGTAAGCAGTAATGCAGAGAGTTTGGACGATCACAATACAACTAGGATAGTTTGCATTAAGTTAGACAAATCTATTTCTTCTGGAATCTTTAAGATAATTCTTCAATTTCTATATGCTGGAAATCCTGGAAACTTGAAATCACGCGAGGAAGGTTTTATTTCTGAACTTGCAAAAGTTGCTGAGACATTCAATCTACCAGAGCTGTCAGAAATATGTCAGAATGTTATGCAAGGGGACAAGTCATTAAACGCTAGCATAACCACTTGGTTAAATGACAAAATGGGAGCAAATATGAAGGAATTTTTCTACAATCAAACCACACTGTCTGATGTTCAATTTCTTGTGGAAGATCACAAGATCTACGCACACAAAGCAGTGCTGGTTGCAAGATGTGACGTCATGGCTGCTATGTTTGGAGGTGCTTTCAAGGAGGGCAGGGGTGACGTGGAGGTATATGAGAGTGTGAGTCATGTCTATTGAAGCATTTTCCACTTTTTGTCTTGTCTTGGCGCTTTCAGTTTAGATCACTGAAGAGCAATAATAACACCATTCATTAAAAGGCTGGTTTCTATAGATTGTTGCAGATGTCATATTCTGTAACAGCTTTGCGTGAGCAAAGTTGTTCTACGACAGCTGCGACAACTGCGGGCGACGCTCGCAACTTCTGCGACTCTTGCGACTGCTGCAACTCGTGCTGCAGGAATGGCTCGTGTTCTATCTCTACAACAGCTGCAACTAGAGTTTTGCGACTGCTACGACCTCGGTTTCCATATGTGGCAGCTGTCTTAGAACAGCTTTGTTCACGATAGCTGCAAGATATGGAAACCAGGCCTTAGACTTTAACCCAAATTAAAAGTTTACAGTCGTTGGGCAGTTGTAAAAAATCTGTACACCCCTGTCAAGGAACTCTGGAATTTCAGAATCACGATGGATTGGTGCTTCCCTGCCAGCAGAGGCCTCTTTTCTCTGCATTTCGCTGGCTGGTCGCGACCCTCAGACGGCGAAATTCAGAGAAAAGAGGCCACTGTTAATAAGCAGGGAAGATTGGTTCATTGGTGCTAGAGCCACGAGATTCCTAGCCTGCTGACAGGCGTTGGTTGGCTGTTTTTAGGTCGTTTAATTATGGCAAGAATCGAGCGAGAATCCCTATGCGGCCGCCATCTTGGACAAAATTTTGGTCAAAATTCGGTCTGGGGCGAGTGACTGAAAATGAGACCGAATTTTGACCCGTCCAAGATGGACAAGATGGCGCCCGCATCGGGATTCTCGCCATGAACAACCCAAAAACACTAAGCAGGCTAAGAATTCCAGGGTGGGTACCCTATGACTGGACTAAAAATTCCCCTCGTGTAACGTAAATGTACCGTCGATTTCATCTAAGCGAATACACTTGAAAAGAAAACCGCCACTAATTAGGGGCGGTTCTCAAAGTTTTTGCACGTGAAATTTACCAAACCGTTAGAATTTGAGCCAGATTCGGCGGGGAAAACATGATAATTCGTAGAAATGCTTTTGGACGTAATTATAAACCGAAGTTTGAATCACTTGAAGCTTTTAACCTGGCAAATGTCAAAGTTTGATGCGCCAAACTGTCTAATTTTAGACATCAAAACTTTGAGGTACCGCCCCTAATTAGTGGTTTTTTTCTTTTCAAGTGTTTTCGCTTAGATGAAATCGACGGTAATGTATTGTAATGTAAATGTACATTTGTCTCCAGATTCCTCTCCCTGATGTGAAACTCGTACCATTCCTGGCCCTCCTGGAATACCTCTATTCTGATCACGTGACTTTTAAGGAAGCTCACCCCAACGACTTGCTTGTCCTTGCTGATCAGTACTTCGTCTCGCGGTTGGTCACCCTGTGTGAAGTGGAGATCCAGAGACGGCTGAGGGAGGAAATTGAGAAGGGTACTGATGTCATGAAGAATGTCGTCCAGTTGACATCATGGTCAAAGGTAGAGATAAGACTTGAAAAGACTCGAAGCTTAGGGACGTGTCATTGTTTAACGTTGGGGGAGTGCTACCATTTTTTTAAGCAAGGCTCAAAACAAATTAGGACCCTTCCCTTGAACATAACAAAAAAATAATCCCCCCCCCCCCCCCCGCCCCCGTGCTAAATAATGACACGTCCCCTATGCTGCTATTCGTATCATTCTGCGAATTCTACTCCAACTAACAAACCGCGGTTTGGCTTCCGTCTCAAACGAGCAAACAGCTCTGGGTGATTTCACGCCGGCTTTGAACTAATAAGGACTAGCTAATGTTAGCTACGCTTTAAAACCAAATTTTCCACCAAACAATGCAAACGAAACTTATACCACATTCACACCGGCACTTAAACCAGTTTAAAGGTGGTTTAATTAAACTGGTTTAAATCCTTATCTCCCAAGGGGAGACAGTTACAAGGACAGAACTGAATAGACTGTACTGCACATGTTACTAAGTGATCCTTTAGCTAGTTAGAGTTTTTCGCAGTAAGAAGCTTGGCATGGTGTGAGGCGAAGAAAAACCTTGCTTAACTAAACATGGTTTTGGTGTGAATAGGGTATAAGATGAAGTCCATGTGGCTGTCTTAAAAGGTGGTGACGGATGGAGGCCAAACGCAGTTTAGCGCTCAGAAATGTAAATTAAATTGACCGTGCTCACGATGTTGTGAGAACAATTCCCTTGAGCCGTTCCGGCTCATTAGCTGTATTCACACTAGAGACGAGTTTCCCGTCTGAGACGAGTTTCTCGCCTTGAATATGGTTCCCTGTTCTTCTGTGATCACGTGAAAACAATTTTTTTGAAGGAGAAAGTTTAAACAGATAACAAGCAAGTGTTTCTGAGCAGAATTGACATAAAGCAGAAACGTTTTCTGACGAGAAACTCGTCTCAGACGAGTTTTCCGTCTCTAGTGTGAATACGGCTATTCTGGCAAAGACCACTTTTGTTATTCAAAACAGACAAGCATTGTTCTCATCCCATTTATGTTGCGTGCGCAACATCGTAGAAACTGCCAATTGGGAGTTCGCAGAATAAGAAAAATAGCAGTAGGTACTTATAAATGTAAGGGTGATACATATACAGACGTATCGGAAGAACTGCTTCTTCATCGGTGTAAATCTCACACAAAAGGCCATGTAACAAAATGCATGCGGCGCGCGCGTGCCGTGTCTGCATAAATCGAAATTGAATATGGTTTACGGAATATAAGTCGACATTCCCTTCGCTTCCGTGTAGTCGTGTTCCAAGTACCAGAGCAGAGGACAGACACCAACATATTGTTGACCGTATGACCATAGAGATCTGCTTGGCATCCGGACGTTCGAGTCTTGCATGTGGCAACCGATTGGTGATGGTCACGGAATTCTATTATTATTATTTTTTTTACACAACACAGTTCAATGTACTTTCACAGGCGCGCAGTATTAAGTTCCCGCCAAACGTTCCCGACGGTTTGGGGGTTGCCTGTGGTACAATGGGCAGGCAGACACGCACGGACACACCCATAATATTTTGGAACATTTTAATAAGGTCGCTTGACACAGGTTTTTGGAAAAGGTCTCTCACATTTATTGGTTTCAACGCTGGCAAAGTTGCGGCAACGATAAAGCCGCTTTTCACTAGTGAAGTAAGCGGAGAAGGAGACGGAGACGTAAGGACGCTTGCGTTCGTGTGAAAATCAAAGAACGGAGAAGGAGAGGTAAGCGTGAAGGAAGCAGAACGGAAAGTTTCCATTTTCTTACGTCGCCGCTTACGCTTACGTCGCTACTGTCACGACGATTTTCACACAAACGTAAGCTCTTACGTCTCCTTCTCCGCTTACTTACTAGTGAAAAGCCGGCTTAAGGATTCTTGAACTGTCTAAGCTTATTAACTGTTATCATGTGAAATGGACAAAAGTTATTTCCAACTGGCCAAATCATTGCTCTTTGTCCCTGATTTTTGGCAAACAAAGGTAACCATGTTTTCCCAAGTGGCTGAACGAGGAAACCCCCGGGGGATCCCCTATTTTTGGGGAGGGGTGCTCATCGGGAACTTTCGATTGTACCCCTAAGAGGTACCAAAAGCATACCTGCAAACTCTCCAGGTTTTTCAGGAAGTCTCCAGGTTTTTTTTTTATCAAATCTCCCAGTCTCCAGGTTGAAGCATCAAATCTCCCGGATTTTTCAACATATTCTGTGATTCATAGTCAGGCACAAAAAGGTCAACCGAAGTCCGCGCCATCGGCAAAAGTTGGAATGTTTCTGAAGAAGTGCCGAAACATTGTTGCCTCGTGTGGCTAAATGCGAAAACATCGTGGAAACATGCGCGCGCTTGAAATGTTGCCACAACATTGCTGCCTCATTTAAGCCAGCGCTTTTCTCTCTCTTCTCAGACGTACAACGCCAAACAGCTCCATGGTTGGTGCCTTTATCACATAGGACGCCATTTCGCCGAGTTCGATACCGAAGAGGAATTGCTAAGTCCTCTTGACGAAGATGACCAGGAAAAAGTCATGAATCACAAGAGGACGTTAGGCCCGTATTTGAGCAAGCTCAAGGAATACGATGAGATTTGTGAGAAATACGAATTGGCAAAACAGGAGGCGCTAACGGAACACAGCAGCAAGGAGAAGTCTAGTAAATGTGGATTGATGTGAAAAAGCAAATTAAGAATAGCCGTTTGCACACTAGAGACGGAAAACTCGTCATAGTGTGAAACCGGGACGAGACGGATTTTTGACGGGAAATCATCTGAATTAATCTGTCTTGTTCTCCGTCGAAACAGACGATTTTCCATGGACCATTTTTTCGTCGAGACGGGAAACTCATTTAATTCACCGTTAAGACGGTGAACTGGACGGAAATTGCGTAATTCGCGTGTTAAAGAAACTAGATAGTGGGCAGAGAATTGGGCCATTCTTTAGTTTTTCCGAGGGAGTATAGCAAAATGGCCTTTTCCGAGGGGGTCAAACCGAAAAAAGGCTCTTCCGAGGGGCGTGCAATAAAAGAGAGCCTCCTTTCGGGGTTTTCCGATGGGGTGCAACCCCCAAATGGCTCTTTCGTAGGTATTTCCGAGAGGGTACAGCAAGAATTTCCGAGGGGGTTTCTTAAGATAATTGTGCTGGACTACGCTCTCCGGAAAGCGATCAATGGCAGGGAGCAGGAGCTTGGCTTCACACTCGCACCACGCAGATCACGCAGATTTCCCGCCAAAGTCCTTACTGATCTGGATTACGCAGACGACATCGTTCTCTTTTCTGATGATGTCTGCCAGGCGCAGCATCTCTTGTCCCTAGTCGAAGAGGAGTGCTTCAGGATAGGGCTCTCGATCAACAACAAGAAGACCAAAGTCATGTCTTTTAACATCCCGTTCCTCCCACTGAGGACGAGTGACGGTGCCCCTCTGGAGGAAGTCGCTGATTTTAAGTACCTGGGTTCGTGGGTAAACTCCTCCAGCCATGATATCAAGATCCGTAAGGCACTCGCTTGGAAAGCGCTTAATGACATGTCCTCCGTCTGGAAGTCCAACCTGACGCGCGAATTAAAAATCAAATTCTTTCGTGCAACCATTGAGTCCATCCTCTTGTACGGGAGTGAATGCTGGGCATTAACCACCTCTCTCGAGAAATCCCTAGATGGCTGCTACACACGAATGTTAAGGGCCGTCCTTAACGTCTGTTGGAGTGACCACATCCCGAACCATGTCCTCTACGGTGATCTGCCTAGAATTTCTGACAGGGTGGCCTGCCGCAGACTTGGCCTCGCCGGACATTGTTACCGCCACGAAGAGCTCACAGCAAATCATCTCGTCTTGTGGGAGCCAACGCACGGCAACCGCCGCCCCGGTCGACCAGCGACAACTATGGTTGACACTCTCCGGAGCGATACCGGGGCGGCCAATACCACTGAGCTTGGCTCCTGTATGCTCAACAGGAGCGACTGGAGCTCGAGATGCGAGGTTCGGCTGAGGCCGCCGTAGTAAGTAGTAAGTAAGTTCTTAAGATAATGACCTCTTCCGTAGGGGGATGCGGCTAAAAATGGAATGGCCTATTGTGGATAATAAACATGGCGCCGCAGGTGTACAAGGTAACCACTCAAATCTCGGCCCAGGTTCTTTCGAACAAATGTACGATGTTTCCCGTCTATATATTAATTCATGTCGGTAAAAACTAGACAGGTTTCTATTTATGAATTGATATCATACGAAAAACCCGTCATAACGAGTTTTCCGTCCTCTAGTGTAATCACTCATTACAGCTGTTTCAGGTAACACGCGACTTCGCCGTTGCCGCCCAGAGTTGGCAGTTGGGTTTTCTGTGCCGTCCATCAATGCAATCAGTGTCCGTGTGAGCAAATCATATTCTTACTCAGTGCATTCGATTGGCTTCCCTTGCGAGACATGTCGCGACAGAAGCCAATTCACTGCACTAGGCGACTCAGTTCCTGTAAGGCATGGCTCTCAAAGGAGGTGGCCAAAAACCTTAGGGGTAGTCTATCTTGAGTACATTTCACAATTTCATTACTAAACTTCACTCATGTTACTGGCCACCAAGAAATAGCTAGATTTGAGTGTTGTCTCCATGGCAACATGGAATGTGACCTTTGAACTCTGTGTTATAAGATTTTGAAAAACCGTCTCTGAAAACGGGGAAAAGCTAGATTTTCCAAGCATGTCTAAACGAAAACCTATTCAACTAAGAGCAAGTATTACAAATCCAACTGGAAATCATATACACCAATTTAGATGGCAAAGTTATTGGAAGGTATCAAATTTCAAAATCCCCTTAAATATGATTCCCGCTGAAAAAGTCACGATTTCCAGTTGGATCGGTAATACCTGGTCCGACTTTAATTACCTTACATTGAAACATATTTAGGAACTCCAGTCTTTCTACGTTTTCAGAGGCAGTTTTTGAAAAATGATTAAAACACAGAGTTCAAAGGTCACATTCCTCGTTGTCATGGAGACAATACTCAAAACATACTTATTTCTTGGCCACTTACAAGCTGCACGATGTCTAATCTTGAAATTGTTAAAACTGATGAAGATAGACCACCCCCTAAGTTTTTTGGGTCGGTGATTTTCGAGAGCCATGCCTTACACGAACTGAGGAAACTAGGCAAGGATCTGATTGGCTCACGTGACACCGCGGCAGAACGTATTTGCCATGCGCAAATATTCACTTCCTGTGAAATGAAAACAAAATCTACATAAGGGGTGGACCATTACAAGTTGGGGGAGGGGGGGGGGGGGGGGGGGGGGGGGGTGGCAATTCCCAAAAAAAATTCGCGCAAGGCCAATCCTTCCAAAAAAAAAAATCTTGCAGAGATTCAAGCTAGGAAATAAAAATCCTACAAAGACATGGCTTGGGCTCTCATTAAAAAGATGTCTTAAGTAGTTTTTCCAGCAACTTCTCTTGTGCATGTTTCCTACTTCATTTAATAAAAATTTCGGCGCGCTTCGCGCGCATTAACAAATACCGTCAAATATATAGTCGGTGAGGACTCACGCACCGAAAACACTGCCCTCGCGTCGTTTACAAGAACAAGTGTATCTTGCCGAGGAAAAACAAATCTCTCCCAAAAAATGCCATGCACTGATAGGTCTGGCAGCCAGTCACTATCTTCGAAAGAAGAACACTTGTAAGCGTGAGTTCGACGTTACAAGTATAGAAATTCGTCATGTGGACCGCTTCACACAAATGAATAATAATAATTTCGTAATTTGCGGCATCAATAATAAAACCTACAGGCATTGTTTACTATACACAAAAAACGGAACGTTCGTGTACCCTTTCTCTGAGGCTTGATGAAATGCCTTGATAAAAATTCGAGCGCGCTTCGCGCGCAACGGAAGAAAAAGACCTGTACCATGTCAAATAGTGGCCGGGGGATGGCGAAAACGTTTAACAGCTTCATTCTTTTTTAACGGCAACCAATAAAAATATAGCATAAGAAAATTTGTTGTATCTATACATACAGCAACAAGATTTTCTTAATCCATTTCTGAACCAATATAGTATAAGAACATTTTGTTGATGCGGATTTAGATGGCCTGTGGGAACGGAACGCCACGGGAACAGGTAGTGCTCGATGCGCAAGATACCCCTCGTGGGTTTATCCTTTTCCACTTTGTGTGTGTGTGTGTCTGCGAAAAAAAAATTCGTACATGGCCTTCGAGTCCGAAAAAAAATTCCTGCACAACCTGATCCCCGAAAAAAAAATTCATACGAAAAAATACTGCCACCCCCCCTCCCCCAATTTCTAATGGTCCACCCCTAACAAAAAATATCTCGTGCTGCCTTGGAAATTTGGAAAACGTAATTGCTCCATACACAAAACGTAAGGCCAAAAATTGCAGAGAAGCTAGAAAATGATCATATCTTTCTCTGAATTTTTGCACCTCGCACTTTAAGGTTTGCACCCGGAGCGAAAATTATGATTTAAAGTCAAAATTTATCGTTCGCTGTTGTTATGTAGATTTTTTCAATTGTCTTCATTTCACAGGCCAGTGAATATTTAGAGCATGTGAACTGCATTTGCCGCGGTGTCGCCTCACGTGGTTTGACTGACTACACAGGAAATCCCTACTGCCAAAAGCCCTCTCGATGTTTTGAACGCGCTGGGTCGCGTGTAACCTGAAACAACTGTAACAGAACTTAGGGACGCGAATATTTTTACCGCCTCCAAAAACCAACTTGCCCTCATATACAATTGATAAGCAGACAAGTTTGGCAGCAATTCATTTTATTCATTTTCTCTGCAAATGATTACGATTACTGGTCGTCTTCACTTTGTGCACGCAGGAATGCTGCCTTTCTCTGACGCACACGGTCCTCGCGCTGCTGTCTGGACAACTTGACACGGTTGAATCTGACAAGAAAACAATACACAAATATTTTGAAATCGTACAGGGAACTAACGCATCGGTAAAGGTTTGGGCACAGAAAAGGTTTTGGTATAGTCCGGCAGAAAAGTTTTTTTTTTTTACTCGGGGTGCTCGTCGGGAACTTTCGATCTTACCCCTAAAAGGTACCAAAAAGGGTGTGGCGAATTCCCAAAACTGAGAGAGTTTCAGTTGATGGATCGGTGAACATGGATGTATTGGCAAACTTCTAGATCGATAAAATCTACTATAACTCGATGCAGAGCTAGCGTTATATTCTGCCGGACTAGTAAGGTTGTTATGGGATCGAACCAACAGGAAATGCATTTCTTATTTTCTTATCCCCAATAGTAGTGCATACATTTTATATTAGTGTAGCTTCGATCAACTAGGTTCTGAAATAAATATATAAATTACATACCGCTTGGATTGTATGTCTCTCTTGGGGGCTGTCTTCCTCGCTGGATCTGCACGGATGGACTGATGGGCTGATTTGTAAATCCTTCAATCTGGTAACATGAAAGGAAATACTTCTTCAATGACTCAAGTAATATACATACCTGCCAACCTTGGACAAGTGAAAACCGGGAGATAGGGGAAAGTATTGTCATAACCTCGTCTTCCCCCCCCCCCCCCCCCCCCAAAAAAAAAAACGTTGCTCGCTTAAAATCTTGAAGTTTTAATGCAGAAATTGACTGAGCGAGTTGATTTCCCGGGAGATTTACGTTGAAAACCGGGAGATTTGACTCAAAACCGGGAGAGTTGGCAGGTATGAATATGTGTCATCAGGATTTGCTGAAAAAATTACTGCACTTGAATGAGTGTCTCATTGCGATGCAAGATAACTGAGGATTTGCTACTTTCCCCTCAGTGAAGCTTACTGTTTTTTTTAGACTGATCTGGTTTGAAAAAACGAAAACAAACACCAGCCAGCCTGCTAGCCGGCTCTCAAGGACACAGGAATCCTGCACGCCAAAAAAAAAATCAAATATCCCAAAAAAAAAACACTGGAGAGCTGGCTACCATATTAAGGGTGATATGAACGTTAACAGAGCAACTGTCTGATGTTTTGGAACCATGGTACCAAACTACTATTGTTAGGAGCACCCAACTTTATCCCATAAATGTCTCCTTCTGTTTTGAGAATTGTGATTGCAGGAACTGTTTTCACGTTTACTCACAGAGTCAGCATCAATTCCCATCTTGATGTACTGAGAAAACTGTCTCTTGAGAGCTTCCTCGTCATCTGCCAAGGCTCTCATATACTCCGCAACATGGTGTCCAAAAATATGGCCTCGGTGAACTTCGGCTGTGAACTCCTTACTCTCACTGTCATACCCGGGAATCTCTTCATGCTAGAAATAGAGGTAAAACTATTTTTATCTGGGCAACATTCATGTCAAATATTGTCCCTGTTCATTATCCTTTTGTATTTTTCACTTCCTGTAATATGACATCCAAGGTATAAAACCGTTTCAAATGGGCTGAATTCGGCTGTTTCGGTTTATTGAATGTGTGGTTCCAGAAAATATCCAACCCCCCCCCCCCCCCCCCCCCCCCCCCCCCACACACACACACGGAAGGGTGTTGAAAAGTGACCCCCCCCCCCTCCCCCCTCTTGAATCATATTTGATACTATAACATGTTCATAGACCTGCCAACTTCCTACCATTATGGCCTAAACATGGCTTTCGGATTCTCGGTCATTTAAAAAAAATATCAATAATTTTTAACAAACCCATTCTTCTTTGATCACGCAGAAGATCACATAAATGACGTTGTTTCAAAATAATAGGTTTTGGGGGATTACTGTTACTTTCCTAATGAGTACATTTTGTTGACGTTGTCATAGAGATATGTTAATTTTCTTGGGAATGTCTTTGAAATGTACTCAGGACGTCTGTGGGACAGTCTCGGGGGTTGATTGGAACGTCATTGGCCTACGTTTAAAATGTATTACCAGAATAAAAAGTACCTCGCCTAAGTTGGCAGGCATATTACAGTGTATGCCTGTTATTTTGTGCTAACCTGTGGGGAATGTCTAGTCCACCATCAACAGCGCCCTTCAAAGCCCCAAACACTCTGGCCCCAGTGGTTGTGCGGGCAAGGCCAACATCCAGGAAGGCACGGAAAGCCCCAGGGGACCCATCCACACTCTCCACATTGTACTCATCCCCATTGACGTCATCATTTCCAGTATAAATATCATGCAGATTTAGCTGAGTAAGTAGCTGTGCCAAAGAAACAAATATTATATATATTGCTTAAAACCCTATGTCTGATGGCTGTGACAATGTTATGATCTGTTGTTGTTGTGTTTATCTAATAGGGTAAGAAGCTAGCAAAATAACACCATTAGTTTGCCGTTCTATGATTACATGTCACATTTCTAGACCAAAGGATGGATTGAAATTACATGATATTTAGACAGATTGAGTTCACTTCTTTTTACTATTACCTCAATAGCCTAGACTTTTATGGGCTACAAAACTACATGTCAGGCCCCATGCCCAATCGAAATTGGAATATTTATATTAAAATGGAAAATGCAATTGTGGAATTTTCAATGCATGAGGTATTGAGAAATATTGGGAAAAGCATATTTTCCCATACCCAGGGAGCAGGGGTTTCTTGCTGTCTGTCTTTTAGCATTAATGACGTTATTCACATGTCTTGTATATCAATATAATTGTAATTTTTTTTGGCTAAACCAAGACAACATTGAGAAGACCAAAGCATGAAAACTAGCAACATAAAAGCAAGAGTGAAATAAAATGAAAAACCCTCTGCTAGCAGGGTAATTTGCCCAAATTCAGCCCCCTCTCCCAACCCCCAACCCCTTGTAATTTTCCCTTTCCTGAGTAAAAAATGTATACTTACACGACGAGCAAGCAGCAATCCAGTACAGTATGCTGCAGCATAGTTAGTCAACCCGACCTTGACGCCAAAGTGGGGGAGTTCGTGACCATAGGCTGTAGCCAGTATCACGTCTCCCTCCAGCTTTGCGTACGCTACCTAAAAAGAAAAACAGGAATCATGCAAAACACATTCAAATACAAAATGCATGGTCCAAAACAGGAGGCCATCTACTAGGGGTATCAAATGGTCGCTAAAAATGTCAAGAGTCTAGCCAAATATTAGCAGAGTCTCAGAATTTTTAACTTGCATCTCGGAGCCTTGGATTTTTGGCCCCAAACTTCTAAATATAGTAAATATATGGAGCTGATATTTTTCTTCAGGCTTGGATTTTAAACTGCCAGTCTCAGCAAGACTAGGATTTACCATTCACTACCCCTTCTACTGAGGATTATGCCTGGGGGTCAGATAGATCTTACAAACATTCAGACATGAGCCTCTGGAAGCTGCTTGTAGAAGAGGCATGTTAAAAAATATGGTTTGGCAGAGATTTCCAGTCTTCAATTGTTCTGGAATAAAACGATAGTCTATGATATTCTGTGGAACAGGTTTCTGCAACTAGAGAGTGGGACTTAGTGTTTTGTGTATATTTATGAGTATGGGTAGTTGCCACAGTCCTGTGAAGTATGGTTCCAGAAATTCCTTTCAGTTATTATGGAATGGTTGCAGCTTCTGGGGCATGGCAAGTTTGATGTGTACAAACATGACTTGATTACTATCACTTCTGGTTTAAATTATCCAATATTCTGTGATTCCAGAAATAATCCATACCCCTCCCTCAGAAGGGATTTAACATATGATCCCCACCACTCTGGAATTTCCAGTGAACACATAACCTTTCTGTACGAGTCAGACTACTGTCCGAAACTGCTGTGTGACTAGCCTGCTAGCCGGCTCTCCAGTGGGTTTTATCGGATATTTGATTTTTTGGGCGCACGGGATTCCTGTCCATGACACAGGAATCCCGCCCATCCAAAAAATCAAATATCCGGAAAAACCCACTGGAGAGCCGGCTAGCAGACTACTGTGTGACACATCTTATGTCTGTTTCCCATATGATATTTGCTGGCCTTTCAAAACATGTTTTGGCAGCACATGTTGTTAGTTAGCTGTGGAAATGACTTACACTGTAATTAAACTGAGAAGCAAATGGTAAAATCTATTTTTATGTGAATGCATTGGATAAAAGATGATGTCCCACACCTGGCAAGTTATGTCCTTGTTCGTAATACGAACAACAAAGCGATACTTGGGCGTATTGTACTTGTTCTTGTCTTGGGTGATAAGCCTTTTACGTGCAAAGTAATCGGTCTTACCCTCTAAACAATAAAAATACAGAATAAACATCATGTCACTGGATTTAATTAAAGTGCCTTATCTTTAAACTTTTGTCCAACCTGTTTATCTATATTTATCATGATCCTTAATGTATTTGACCTGCCTCAACTATTAGTTTTTCTACTACTTTCAAGTCAAGTCAACACAAGTCAAAGAGTCTCTTTTCCTCACGACTCTGAGCCCAGCAAAATACAGAGAAAAGAGGCCTCTGCCAGCAGGGTAAGTCAACATTTTTATGCGATTCATTTAAATCTGTAGATAAATCTGCCTGTCAACAAATTTTCCCTATAAACCTGTATTTGCTCACTGAGATACACAATTTTAAAAAAATGCTTTTATAAAATCAATCAGAAACCTTGTAACAACAATAAATGAATAAATAAACTGAACAAATAAAAATGTATATGCTTCTTGGCACAAAACGGATTGCTTTCCAATCCAGAAACCCCCAGAAAACGTTAAACCTAAGATCCTCAATTTTTCCCCTATAAGGAAATTCCCACGTTAAACTCGTGCCACATGTAAACAAATTGTCGTGCTGTAACTGATGAATGGCTTCCAATAATAGAAAACTTTTTCTAAAAATAAAGTTGGATTATGTATTTAGTGAAAATAGAAACACACGTACCCCTTCTACGCTTAAACTTCACTTGGAAGCGCTTAAAATAGGCTTTGTTTTTAATTACTTTGACGAACCCCTACAAGAAAACGATAGGTAAATCAGTCAAAACAACACACACTGACATCGGGAATCAGCGAAAATCTTAGCCATCCTTGGACCATTTTTCCTACTGATAGCTTCAAATTAAAGTCCAATCATTGAACTTTCTAAACACGTTACAATTATGTTTATGTTCCCACCATTTTCGTTTTAATGAGGACTCAAAGTCTTGGACATACAAGTAGCTTCGGCTGGGGGCTGACCGAAATAGAAAGAGAAAGAACTTCGACGATACAAAGGCATTATGGGAGCTTACGAAGTTCTTCCAAAGATTGTTCGAAGGTCTTCGTGCGCTCGGCAACGTTCCAAATGTTTCTTCATCAGGAATCCTTGGACTTTCTTTTAGTTTCTGAATCTAAAGGAAAGCACTTTTTCAGAGAAATCATGACAATTATTGAAGTTTCATTTTTGAGAAAGCAAAATTGAGGCGACTCCCTCTTTCCGAGAAAATATCGATAACAGTTGCGTCATTCGCGAGGAAGGGACTTTCCGGTAAAACCTGAAGTTCCTTTAGTTGTTGCAAGAGTTCGAAGCATTGAAAACCTTCAGCTGCGTTCTACAGGAAATTTCCCTTATTGCCAGCGCTATGGCGGACTTACAGCTTCGTAGGCTGCTAAATAAGATAGCGGAACAGCTAAGGGACACTGATTTACAAAACATGAAGTACTTATGCCGAGGAAAAGTTGGGTTAGGAGACTTAGAAAGGGTCACAACTTCCATTGCATTTCTAAATTTGCTGATTCAAAGAGAACTTTTCACGAGCGAGGACTATTCTTTCCTTGAAGATCTTCTTGATCGAGCGAATAGAAAAGATCTAGCAAGCACTGTGCGAACTAGCGGAGGCACACGAATGCAAACCGAAAGTGGGTTAGCGCGAAAGGAACCATCCATAGACAACCGTTACCGAAGTTTGTTGCACGATCTGAGTGATGAATTGACAAAACGCGATCTGGAATCACTGAAATTTTTAGTAGGTCTTCCTGGTAAGTCCCAACAATTCAGATTATTGTTGTGTTTAGCTCTGTAGGGGGGTCAACACCATCGGCTTCCAAATTTGTTTAGCATTGTTTCTCAGAAATTGAAAACCGGAAGTTGTTCAGGTGTCAATATATTTTACAGTGCCCATACATGTATGATCTCACCAATTGATTTGAAGTATATTTATTTAGTCAATGAAAAAATCATTATCCAATCATTTAACATGAAAATTCTCATAGATCAAAATTAGTCGCAAATAATGTGTTTAGAAAAAATAAATAGCCAATCAAATGAGCATCAGTGAAATCCCAAGTTAGTTTCCCTGTGCAGTTTGATTGGCCAATAGATCCATGGATTCTTGATCTTTTGAAATCAGAAAGTTGGAAAAAATCTGTCCACACAACTGAAAAGATGACTTGGAAATGAGTAAATTTGCCAACTGTCACAGCAAACTGTTGTAACTAATCTGAGAAAGTCACAAAATTCAATGTTGTTTGTTGCATGAAGCAAAAGTTTGCCTCAAAAACAAAAATTTGAAGGGCGAATGTTTTCTTTGCGCAAATATTACATTTCACAAATTCATGGGCCTGTATCTTGAATAATTTACAGCACTTTGCCCTGAAACTTGGCAAATCTGCTGTGAATAGACCATTATTAAGACAGATTATTTAGAATTTCGAGCAATTTTGCCAGAAAGCGGCAAAAAATATTGTTACTCGAAATAAAAAAAGTTGTTGCTTTGAATTTAGTCTCATTTCAAAGGTCTTCATGGTAGTGTTTTTGTATTATCGCGCCGGTAAAAAATTTCCAAACATATTTTTCGTACCTAAAATGGTGATGTCAATCACAGCCTATATAGATTCTATAGAATTTTTCCATTTTTGAACGCTTATTTCTGTGGCGACGTGAACCCAGTCCTCTGCCTTTTGTGATATTTTGAAATGTGGGCCACAAATCTACAAATTAGGATAGAAATCATTGAGTAACATTATTTTTGGCCAACCGTTGCTCGAAGTTGTAAAATAACCTGCTAAGGTTTTATTAATAAATCTAGTCTATCTAATGTTTGTTGGGTATGTTATTTGTTGAAGAATTGTTTGTAGTGTCCCCAATTAGCCCTATGAGCTAAAGCTGACATTTAAATAAATAAAAAAAATTATTTCAGCGGCTCTCAATGAGAAGACCCAGACAGGTCATGCGCTGTTTGAGTACCTGCAAAATAAAGGGGATATTGGTCCTTCATGTATGGACAAGCTAGAGGAAATGTTTGTAGAGATCACAGAAAGGACCTGTCAAACAAACTCAGGAAGTTTATGGAGACAAGAGGTGTAGGTAAGGTATTACTATAGTTAACTGGCAATATGGTGGTGCCATAAAGTTGGGGGGAGGGGGTGTGGCACAGTTATCTCCATACAGATGGGAGGGAGGGGCAATGTGCCCTATTTTCTGGGACCAATATTTTCTTAAAAACAGTCATTTCTTCATTTGCAATTCCAAAGGAGTTAAGGGTTTTTTTGTATATTGTTTAGTGTGTTGACCAAATTTGTTGTCAGGCATTTTTTCAGACGGTCACATCTGTAGATTTGTATCCTAAGGAAGGAGAGGAAGTTTTGATGAATGGATGGACACAATGTCAACAAATAAAATCTTTTGCTTTTCTGTGTATACAAACCCCTAGACTAGCCACTAACATTCTTTGAGGATCCAAATAAAACTAGGAATACATTTTAGGGTTACATGTATTTCGTTCAATATTTTATTTTTGTTTTTTTCTGTTTGCAATGAAGTATTACCTAAGCCTTTTTTAGGTATCTCACTTTAGTATTATAAAAAAAATAATAATAATAATAGATTGCTTATAAAGCGCTTTACATTAACGGATAACTCATCCTATAAGAACCAGCTTTATAAACATGAGTGTGTGTTAGTATTGTGAGTTCTGTGACACTGAGGTTGGGCAACTTCCGACGGTCCTAGTGGTTGTTTAACGTCCCTCTGGTTCCGGTTAGTGTAGTGTATGTGAGAGACGGGACCTACGGTTTAACGTCCTTATCCGAGAAGACGCGAAGGTCTAACCATTTGCAGATGTTAGAGCAAAGGCAGCACCTTCTCCTCAATTATTAGAAAAGACCCTGAGTGTTGGCCCGGCCAGGGTTTGAACTCCCAACCTCCCGAACATAAGCCCGGCGCTCTACCACTGCGCTAACCGGTCGTCGGTTATATTTCCAGCAAACATGCAAAATGCAGGAAAAGCCATTATTATTGTTATTATTACTACAATTTTGTCAAAATCAGTTGCCTTATAGATGGAACACGCCTCTTGCCAATACTGTACTGAAAATATGACGTCTTGATATGATATTATTAAAATGTGCATTTTCTCTACAATTGTAGCTCATACTGGAGTATCTCCTGTGAGTCCCCTTGATCGTAATCAACCAGAAACAGCAATTGGTCGTCAGCCTACCGTGCATTCTGAATTACTGCCTATTATACCAAAAAAGACACCAGTAAGCCCTTCATCTACGCTCTTACGACCTGGAGATTTCCTAAAAAACACTAAACCCTCAACACCTGAAGATTTTGTAAAAGCCAGCAAACCCTCATCAGCTTCAAAGCCCCAACCTGCAGAAGAACCCCTGCCAAGTGCTCCACTAGAGCCATGCTACCCAGTCCAAGTAGAGGAAATAGAACCACCATTGGACGAAGAAGATGAAATGCCATCTTATCCCATGCCTCATCATCCTAGAGGAATTGTCCTTATATTCAGTAATCAAACATTCCCTGACAGTCCTGAGTTATCAGAGCGACAAGGGAACCAGCAAGATGTTGACAACCTCAAAGTGACATTTGAGAACTTGCATTTTGAGGTCTTCGTCAAGTCTGAGAAAACAGCCAGTGAAATGTACACCATTGCCCGTGAATTCTCCAGCATGAATCATGCCGAGTATGACTGCTTTGTGTGTTGTATCCTCAGCCATGGTGTCTTGGGAAGCATTTATGGTGCAGACTCAAACTTGATAGAGATCAATGATATTACCAGTCAGTTTAAGGGGAATGCATGCCCAAGTCTTGCACACAAACCCAAGCTGTTTTTTATTCAAGCATGCCGTGGGAACGACTTTGATAGAGGGATGCAAACTGATGCTACAAGGGATGTTGAAGTTGATGCCATCAGACAAAATGCTGAGCCTAATGAAAGCCACTTCTTGTTGGGATATGCCACGCCCCCAGGTATATAGTGTCACTACTTTATACATGTAACATGATGTAAGCAGTATAAAAATAATTTGATATCATAAATGACCTAACCAGTAGGTGTGTTCAATTTTCAGAGTAAAAACATTCCAAGTTTACTGCACAAAAATGTAGCTTTGGCAATATAATGATACTTCCCTGATAGCATAATATACGAAGAGCAAGATTAGATATTATCAATTAATATTAACATGATAAAGGCCTATTATATGTCCCTGATGATGTCACATGAATGCCTAGAACTAGAATTTTGCTTCTTTTTTTTGCAGGCTATGTGAGCTGGCGAAGTCAGGTTCATGGGTCTTGGTATATCTCCAAGCTTGTGAGGTGCTGACACAGTATTGTGAGAGATATGACTTGATGAGTATGATGGTCAAAGTGAATGACGAGGTGTCGGAGGCCTATACTAGAAATGGGTATAAGCAGTGCCCCGCCCCTGTTGTCACTCTCAGGAAAAGGGTCTACTTCTCAGGCAACTAAACGTCATACTACTCTTCCCAGTAGACCGTTACACCTCTCGATTTTTCTGTCCGCCGGCGGCAGTCTAAAATTGATCGCGTGATCAACTTTTTTGTACCACGTGATGGGTTGCTTATGTACCACGTGACCAACCGTTTTGGGCGTAGACTTCGTTGGAATGCAGAAAAACAATGAACTCTCAAAGTTTACGCCCACAAACATTGATCACGTGGTACATAAGCAACTCATCACGTGGTAAAAAAAAGTGATCACGCAATCAATTTTAGACAGCCGCCGGTGGCCTGAAAAACTGAGAGGTGTAACGGTCTACTGGGAAGAGTAGCAGAGCCTGTCTAGCAGACGATAACAAAACTATGGTTAACTATCAACCTACACTCTTGCTAAAGCGACCAGACTCTACTAAGGGATCGCTCTTATAAGAAGTACCGTTGAGTGGAATGATTAGAAGAGCCTAGAACCTTAGTCAAGTGACTACAAGCTGCTATAACACAGGGCTTGAAATTAAGAAATAATCGTAGTCGTAATTTTACGCCTTGTATCAACATTGTAGGCGTAATTCATCAAAATCTAGGCGTAAATCCACTAGAAGAACACTGTAGAAACTGAAAACACAGTCGTTATTTTACGCCTAAGTCTGAAAAGTTTGGCGTAAAAGGAACATTTTAGGCGTATATACAGCCGATTGCGTTTGAGCGTTTTATCCTAACAGTTCGCACGTTATGTTGAACGTTTGAAAGTTGTGTTTCTAGGATGAAACGAGACGTTTCTATGGCGAACCAAAGAGTTCTGTCCTCTCTGATTGGTCAGTGAAAAATACACATGGCGGTTGCCCTTGGAAACGTCCGACTTTTTGTCTCACAGCGCAACTTTGAAACGTTCAAACGTAACGTGCGAACTGTTAGGGTAAAACGCTCAAACGCAATCGGCTGTAAATACTTTTCGACACTCATCTGAAACCTGCCTTATCAGGCGCGGATCCAAGAATTTTACAAAGGGGTTGACTATTACAAAGCTTAAAGCAGGCAAACGATAAAAATGCCGTGACTTTTTATAAAGGATATATGAGAAATTTTCTCAAAAAAGGGGTGAAAAGTTACCCCGTTCACCACCCCTGGATCCGCTCCTGCCTATAAAGCCGGCTTTTCACTAGTGAGGTAAGCGGAGACGGAGACGTAAGAGCTTACGTTTGTGTGAAAATCGGTCGTGAAAGTAGCGACGTAAGCGTAAGCGGAGACGTAAGAAAAAGGAAACCTTCCGTTCTGCTTCCTTCACGCTTACGTCTCCTTCTCCGTTCTTTGATTTTCGCACGAACGTAAGCGTCCTTACGTCTCCGTCTCCGCTTACTTCACTAGTGAAAAGCCGGCTTAACAGAAGGGGTATAAGAACATTGTTAAACTTTTCTACAGCAAGCAACTACTAGAAGGTAAAAATAAAACATCTGACAGAGCCAGACATTGCGACCATTGCGAAACAGTCAATGTTGGGCGCTGTCTAACGCATATTAGTCAAATCACACTAGTGGTCTATTATCAATGCTGCGTTCTGATTGGTTGAGCTACCAGTAGGCTATAAGTTATAGCCTACTAGTAGCGAAAATTGTCGGATTTGAAAGCCAGAAAATGGCAAATGACCAGAGCAAAAACATTTTTTGGCACTTACAAATTGACCTACTAGTGTGATTTGACTAAAACAATTAGAGTGGTTTTCATCTGGCTGTGAAACAAAACTAGTAGTCAGTGTTTAATAGTGTCTACTAGTAAGCAATTATTGGATGAGGTTTTTGTGATATCCAGAATAAACAATGTCGAGACAGGTGGAATCCACTAATTCCACTTGGCGAGACATTGTTTATTCTGGAAATCAGAAAAAACGAATTCAATAATTGTTTTATTATACATTGATACAGTAAAAATACTTTTTTTTCTGTCAAGCAATTTCTTTTGCGCGCGTCGGATCAAGAATCAGTTATCTGATTCTTCAAGAATCCAAGAATCAGCATGCTGATTCTTGGAGACCCTCAAAGTGCGTGATTCCCAAAGTAAATTGCGCGCTTTTAGCCAATCAGAATCGAGATAGTGAGTGCAATGTATAATAACAGCAATTATTTCTTACAGAAGAGTAACCTGATTAGCGTCTAGACTTCTCAGTATTACTTTGGCTCGAATCGAGCTATATATTGGAATAACAATTGTGGACTAAGTGATGAAATAATAATTACATTAGCGTTGTCCAGTAAAGTTGATTACAATAGCATACAGAATACGCAGTTATTCTTCTCATAGTGCCATACCTCCACATCCATAGTGCATACAGAATGTCCAATACTCTGACAAATTTATGCTGGTATTGTTCTCTTCCATTGTATTGCCTCGTTCTATAGTACACTCCATTGCACTCTATTGTTTTAGACAATGCCTTGCATAAATTTGTCAGTGTATTGGACAACCCTCACCATTTTTGCACTTTACCTTTTTTGGCACTTTATTACCTAAAAACCGCACTGCTCTCGGCCAATTAGAATCCAGAAATTGTTTCATGTGTATTATTATCTTGTTATTATTTAGTATTTTTTGTACTTATTGTTGTTATTTTATTAGATTGGACGCATTGTACAGGGTGACCTTTTAGGCACCTTCCTCTTTCGTTCATGTATTTTCATATATATTTGTATGTTATTTGCAATCAATGTTTTACAGCTGTTTCAAACACGCGACTTCGCCGTTGCCGCCAGAGTTTGGCAGTTGCCAGTTGGACTTTCTGTGCTGTCCATCAATGCAATCCGTGTCAGTGTGAGCCAATCATAATCATTACTCAGTGCATTCGATTGGCTTCCCTTGCGAGACATGTCGCGACAAGCCAATTCACTGCAAGGATCTGATTGGCTCACATGGTTTCATTGTCTACACCATGGATCGTAGATCCATGTCTACACAGGAAAACCCAACTTCCTCAAAGGCTTTGAGTGGATCACGAGAAATCAAAGGCGATTACGTTTGGTTGGTTTGGTTATTATTAAGCCAGGTGATGAGAGCCCTATAAGAAAAGACGCATATGGTGAAACCGAGACGTTGACATACTGTGATTCCAGTGGTGTTTTGATGTGCTTAATCCAGCAAGCCTGAGATATTTTTAAATCTCAGCGATGGATTAATAATTGGCAATTTCGACAACGAAACGCAATTAGAGGGGACAGCAATTTGAGAACATTTGCTGAATGCTGACTGGCTAATCTTGAACGTTTGAGCTTGCGCAGATAGCGCATGCGTCAGTGGCTGTCACCAGAGCCTACCCCGCGAGGCGACGAGCCGAGGAGCTCTGGGTACGAGAATGCGTGCGCGCTACTATTGAATCACGTTTATAGAAATAGAACTTGAGATGGGCGCATGGTTACTCCTACCATGATCACATCTGGCTCCGTATGGGAATAGCTTTTTTGGGGGAGGACATACAAAGATGAGAGCTTAAGAACAAGTTAAAATCTGTCACTCTCTGCTCGACAACGGGTAGTCTATTTTTTTATTATTATATTAATATATTGTCATAGTTTTATTGTAGAATAGTTTTATCCTGTATTTATTATTATTATTATTATATATATATACCGTTTCCGGGATACGTTGTCACTGGAAAAAGCAACAAAGCTTGGTGCGCTAGGGAGTATGGGTAAATATTAAATTGAATTTCCGTAAAATATTAGAAACAAACATGCTTAGAAATGTGCTGAAATTTAATGATTTCACATGTGGTTGCGATAACTGTCTGAATTCAGACCAAACAGTAGCAGTTTAGCTGCCCCCATTATCCTTTGCGCTTCAATCTTATAGGCTTTTTGGGTGACAATGTTTCCCGGAAACGGTATATATTTATATGCACGACTTACATGTAAACCAGCCCAATAGCTGTTGTAACTTTCGTGGCTAAATAAAGTATCATTCATTCATTCATTCAAGATTCTTATTAGGAAAGTGCGACAAGGTAACATCCCGTTGACGCAATCACTTAATGAGAGGCTCACGTGGTTCTGTACCATAAAACCCGTGGGTCCGGTAATGTATAGACCCAATAAACCTTGACAGCGTCTTTGGCCAACGGACGGCAAACTGATCAGGTTTTCAATTTATGGTGCATCGCATTGGCCTATTATTAATGTTATTAAATACTGTCTGCTGATAATGTATGTAGCGGGGTGTTGCTGCTTATGGTATCGCTGACTCTGACAGGGAAGAATGGGGAGTTTGCAGGTGTTGCGTGACATTTTGAATTTTGACCCTAGTAAAATAAAAATACCATATTTGAAAAGAGCTTGCCTAAATTAGAAAAAGGCGAAAATTGAGTTGATTTGGGTAAATATTAGCAAAGTTATTGACGCCCGAAGTAGGCTGTTTCTCTATACGTTTTTAAACCAAGATATTAAAATATCTTGGTGGGGCAACTGTTGCCCACCACAACATTAAACCTATAGGAAAACAACCAAATTCCGACGCTCATAACTTCTGTGTTATTTGTCGAAACCAACTCAAATTCAGGATTTCACACATTTCGGTTAGCTCTTTTCTAATATGGTATTTCTATTTGCTAGGATCAAAATTCAAAATGTCACGCAACACCTGCAAACTCCCCATTACACTATCAGTAACAAAGCGTGACACGTGGCGTTACAAACCTCATGGCCGCAGAAGATTTTGGATGTCTTCCACCAAATAGGGGGCTATGGTCACGAAAACTTTAAAAAACAGGGTGGCGTTAATCATAGTACTTATAGAGGGGGATACTGCATTTGACCGTGTACGTATTGCTCTGACACCCGCCCCAGGCCATAGATAATGACCGGTCCCTTAGCCATACGAATTCTCCTGTTGTCGTTTCCAAATCACCAAAAAAACAAAGTGAAAGGACTACAACGTGATAAACTGAACACTTCAAGTCATCACGGTCTAAATATAGCTTCAAATATGTGCACCGGCCACAAACCCACACTCAGAAACTCGTTCGCATGTGAAGCCAAACGCACGCAAGCGCAGAAAGCTGGAAAAGGGCCAGCATGAGAAGGAAACATTCTCGAACCCAGAGCTCCCCGGCTAAGCTCGCAGGGGAGGCTCTAGTGACAGCCACTGACGCATGCGCGAGATTTAATACAGAGCCGTTGAGAGAAAGACCAGCGCATGCTCCAACGCTCAAAATCAGCAACGGCCCTCAAAAGCAGGTCCCCAGAGCCTCCCCTGCGAGCAGACGAGCTGGGGAGCTCTGGGGTACGAGAATGAGAAGGAAACTCAGCTAGTTCTGGACGGGCTTCCTGTGGTTAGGATGCCGAGATGTGACGTCACCATTCTCGTTCCCAGATCCTCTCGGTCATGCTGACTGTCGTCACGACAAAACCGATCTTTCTCTTCTTTCCAAGAGTTTTAAAAGGTAGTTTTAAAAGGTTTTAAAACTAACTGGGAGCTCCGTTTCTGTAGTGCCTAAATCTATATATTATGTTATATAACGGTGCTCACTCGATCCTTCGGTGCCGTGTGTGCCCCTCTCTTCACAAATTTATGGATCCGCCACTCACGGCCCACCTGTCACTTCAATCAAAAGTGCGATCTTTGACATCACAACAATGCAGTAGCAGGAAAGTCAACAGATCGAGCGCTCGCCTATTTGTTACACCTACTGCCGGACCGGAAGCCCTTGATAAGGAGAAATGCCATTTGCAATTGGGTATTTACCTAATTTGTCTAAATGAGATTTAGTTGTTTTGTGCATGGTCACTCCAGCAAAGAATTAATCGCACTGTTTTCCGCGACCAAAACCCACAGTATATAGATTTAAAAAAACTAGGACTTCAAAAATCTGGAGACTGCCTTAGCTTGAATTGGCGAAATTTCCTGCAATTCTCCCCGCGATGGCAACCGGGAGAGACGTCCCTGAGATTTAGGCAATCCGGTACTCCCTATATAAACATAATGAACGGTTTTTCTTAGCTAGAGGCCAGAGGGTTTTCATATACCAAACAGAAAACGGATTAAATAATGACCAGTCCTTTATTGATTTTCTCAGCTTTTCTATTTTTATTTCGAAAGCGTGAAAAAGCAGTTCAAAAATCCGGACACTCATGGTTAAACCGTAAGAATGGTGGCGGCCGGCAAATTTTAAAAAGGTTTAAAAACCTTTTACTGTAACTTCCGTTTTCTAAAAGCATTAAATGTAACGTATTTTAGTAGGAGTGTATATGACAACAGCTTTCGATTCCCACTCGCTAAAAAATCGGGATGACTCAGAGGTGCACGGGGGCGAAAAAGAAAATAAAAAGAAGGCAATGGCGTGTGCTTAAAATTACGGTAAAATTAAATATTACCAACTAAATAGGTTGTCATAATCTGTAGGATATGCCATAATCGATACTGCGAAATCTGATTACAGTTTATTCCATATTTCACCCGTTTATCATTTCGCTCGCGCTGCGAGGCAGTAACATTTCTATTCTGTAATAAATATCCATATCTTGGTTTTATAAATAGTTTTTTTTTTCGGATCAGTTCTTGCAAAGCTTCTTTGAATGTTGCCAGCAGCTGCTTCTGTAAGTTATTCACAATATTTCAGGAAGTGAATTCAAAATAACGTTGCGAAAACAAAAAATTGGACAGAGAAAATGAACCATAATAAAACAAAACAGAAACGGGACATTTCATTATTACATTGTAATAAAGCTCTAAAATTCTTCTCCAGGGCTGAGCATTCATTATTTATATTCATATATATTTATATATCTCAGGCAATAAATCATCCCATCGAGTTCCGCTGAAAAATTATAATATGGTGCGATGCAATTTAAATTTAATTTATACTGTAGACCTAACTATACACACAGAAATGTACATGAGCCACCAGAAGGCCTGTTATTGTTTGGAGTAGATAATTTCTCTGTATTTTTCTCTATTTTATACACTGTCCCTTGCTGCAATACAGTTAGCTACCCAAGCTTGATGAATCTGTTTGTCGGCAGTACCGTTAAGGCTGTAATGTTTAAACGGTTTCAATTCTGGTAGCCGCATTTCTATTCCCTCAAAATGTTCACTCGATCCGAAAGACTCAAGAGCCGGCGCGATCCGATTCTTTCGCGGGATCGAAGTCAATCGATATGCTTGGGACGAATCGGGCTTGCAAAATACTCTCTTGCATCCACGGCGAAAATCCCCATTAAATAGCGAGTATAACAAAGCGTTAAGCGAGGAGTTTGAGAATGACACAATTAAAGTTGTAATATACAGTTCTGCTATGAAATGGTCGAGATGAGCTTGAATTGTTTGTGATATCAGTAATGGAAGCCAACAAGCGACAAACAAAAGCCACTGAATAACCAGCATTCGAAGGACTTTTATTTTCGATTTCGGGACGCGGTTAGCTAGCCTTCTGAAATCATTCGTAAAGTATTTTGCTTGGCGATTTCTTATTAAAATGGCATATATGATTCGGCAGTAGAGTGCTAGGGTCGCCAATAACGGACAACCAAACGGAATCAAGAGAAATAACGCTATGAACACTTTCCACTCCACTTTTTCGTAATCCGCGTTGCATATTGATATTTCGCCCAAAAACGGCTTCGTCTTGAAGAAGTACAGTACCGGAGCCGTGGCACAAATCATAAAAACCCATACAAAAATAATGAGTTCTTTTGTTTGTGCTTTGGTCATTTTGAAACTGAGAGGGTGAACAACGACGTAGAAGCGATCCAAGGATATACAAGCCAGTAGACCCGCCGATACGCCAGCGTTTAAGAAGTGAAAGAAGAAAGAAGCTTTACAAGTGAGCTCGTGAAGTACCCATTTACCGGTAGCGATCCATACAAGGAACCATAGCACGCAAAGAAACGGCGAAGTCAAATTAGAAACAGCCAGGCTTGTAACGAAGTAGTTTGTTGTCCACTCATTTCGCCTACTTCGCCTCACGACCAGAAGAATTAAAATATTGCCGACACTCGCGAAAATGAAGATCAAAACAAGCCAGAGAACTTCTAGCGAGATTTCCGCGGTGCCGGGGCAGTTTTTGGTAGCAATAATCCTTGAGCAATTCCCCGTGGTGTTCGTGGCCGCCGCCATATTTGAACCAGTCGGCAATACCCCGTTGATTATGTCAATACGGAATCCATATTACCACAGAAAATCACAGAATTCTCTAAAATGCGCTTCAGAATCGCAGTACACATCCTCGCGTGCCTCCTCTTGTGGCTGTATACTTACTAAGAGCTATTCCCGGGGGACATCTAAGGACAACACGGATCCAACGACATCAATTCACCGTTTGAAGAAAATGCAAATTTGCCGTCAAGTGTTGTTGCTGAAGCCGTCGCGAAGGTTACGGCGGAATGAACTGTCACTCAAAAAACAACTGAGCAGCTGGGATCGAGATCAGTCTAATTGCCTTCACTAAAAGCAAAGTACAAAAGCGCGCGAACCCTAAAGTAACTCTTGTAATCGGAGTTTACTGTATTGGGAAGATCTCGCCTCAGATCATAGTTGATCACAGATAGAAAATTGACCTTCCATATATGCATGTTATCGGCGCGGCAGTTCGCTATATCATATAGCAATAACTTTTTTCTCTTTATGGTTTAAAAAGCCAACGACGGAAACCTTCCAAAATGGGGTGTGGATAGAGGTTACCGATAAGAGACAAATGTGAATGTTCAGATATCTTATAATTCAATTTGAACAAATTTTATCTCTTATCTGCTAAATTTGGGCACCAGAACTGCGAGAACTTTTCGATGATAAAATAAAAAATAATGTTCTTGATATGATATGAAAAATAAAATTTGACCAAAACCACATAAAAATGGACCATCTTCTTCAATGATAATACAGGTCGCGGTCGCACCTATTCTAAAGACAATAAGCCTCTAAAATATGCGGGTAACAATATTTATCATCCTTGAATAGACTGCTAGCAACCCCTACTTTTTAGCGCATCCCCCAAAGAAGCGCGCGGGAGCCTTCGTGCGGGGGCTGCTAGCAGTCACTTGAACAACTGTGAATTACTTTTCGGGCGGCACTTATGCGCAAAGATGCGAATATCCAGGAACTGAGCCAGTCGCGCCCCCTCATTGTTTTTGCTCGTGGTCCCCAAAATACCCGCGCAACATATGCTCTTCTTACAACCAAAACCAGGCCAAAGATTGAGGTTTATGTTGTCGGAGACTGATCGTCACGAGATATTTAGTGCTAGTCACGATATGCTACCCATTGATTGACATTCAATATTAATACTTTGAACTGCGTAGGACTGGGCCTAGCGCGTAAGAAGGCCAAGTTAGTGATACTATTTAGAGTGTGAGCATGAACAGTGATCAGTGAGAAAACAGTGACAAAACGGGATTGTCAACCTTGTGAAATCGGGATTTTGCTGTGATTGCATTAAACTGGATTAACGAACCCAAAAGTGACTGGTTCGTGATTCTTGGGAGGCGCGATTCACGACACTAGTGGCACCCCCGACGGGACAGGGACGCGAGAATGGAAGCAAAAGTCGCCGAGCTAAACGGGAAGTTAAAGGCTTTGAGATTTGCTATTGCAAAAACGCAAGGTGTGATCGATTGTGAAAGTATCGACGCTTTGGAAAGGCACGAGAAAAGTGTGGCTTTGAAGGTGGGACATGTGAATTCTCTGAAAGATGAAATAGTTGAGTTGAAGTTTGTGAATGAAGTGCCCGAGGGAGAAGTCGAGGCATGGTGTTTGGGAGTGGAACACGATATACAAGAGGCGGACGCTAGTTTGGCTGTAGTGAGGACCAAGATCAGGAAAATCGAGGCCGAGGAAAGGGAGTTGGAGAAAAGCGAGGCTAGGAAAGAACAATTGGCCCTGGAAAAGGCCCAGTATGATCTCCAAAGGGAACGGGATGACGAAGAACGCAAAAAACAGCTCGAGTTTGAAAAGGCCTCGCTCGAACAGAAACTACAGTATCAAAAGGATCTCGAAGACGCTCATCCAGACCATGCCATGGCCAGTGGAATAACTTCTGCGGCTAAATTGCCCAAGTTACAAATCACTAAATTTAATGGTCGGTACGATAGCTGGGTGACCTTTTGGAGCAAATTCAAGGCGGAAATCGACAATCAAAGTGGGATCGCAAGCGTTACTAAGTTTTCCTATCTTTTGGAGTTGTTGGAGCCGAGCATTAGTGTGGAAATTGAAGGGCTGCCGTTTACCGAAGAAGGGTATTTCAAGGCGAAAGGGATTCTGGAGTCTGAATATGGAAGATCAGATGAGATAGTGAACGCCCATCGGGAAAACATTGCAAACTTGCCGATAGTAAACGGATCCAATGCCCGAAAGGTCCATGACTTTTACAAGGTACTACAACACAATGTTCAAAGCCTAGATACTCTGGGGCAACTGAGTCAGATTAATGGAAACGTGCGCTCGGTCTTGGAAAAATTGAAAGGCATCAAGGCAGATCTTGTCAGGGGAGAGGAACGCTGGCAAGGGTGGAATTTCTACGATCTTATGCGAGCGATCAAAAGGTGGAAAGAAATCCATCCTGTAGAAACGCACAGTGAAGATAAGCCAGCGCCCTACAAACGCCATGAGGCGCCGGGACGTCTGTTCGGCGCGATTAACGGAGATAACAAGCGAAATTGCGTGTACTGTGATAGCACCGAACATGTCACGAATGGATGTTCTACAATTACCAGTGTTGATGGGAGACGTAGGATCTTGCGCAGAAAAAACTCTGCTTTAATTGTACGGCCCCAAAACATCAAGCAAAGGACTGTAAAAGTAGAAAGAACTGTGTTAAGTGTGGAAGGCGCCATCATTTGTCCATTTGTGATTCTCAAAAGCAAGAAAAGAGTGACAGTTTATTGACAGCGGCTAATGGGTGTAAAAACGTTGTTTACCCAAGTGTTGTAGTCGAGGTCGAAGGGGTCAAGTGTAGGGCTTTATTAGATACGGGTAGTGGATCATGTTATTGTTCTTCCCGGTTATTGGAAAAAATTCCTAAACGGGCGGGGTCAAAGGTTATCAAGAACATAGACATGATGCTTGGCGCAACCACGCGAAAAATGGAAATCTATCCCGTTAACGTGAAGGCCGTAGATAGTGACTTTGCACTTGACATTGACGTGACCAAGGTCGAGAAGGAGGTTTTGTTATCGTTAGATAATCCGGGATACAATAATATATTAAAGAAATACAAGCATTTGGAGGGAGTTAATCTTGTGGATAAAGAAACCAAGGATGAACTTCCAATTCACCTGATACTTGGCGCGAGCGAATATGCCGCAATCAAAACAGGTTGCGCTCCGCGGGTTGGCGCATTGGGAGAGCCTGTGGCGGAGAAAACGAAGTTCGGATGGACTTTGCTATCACCCGGAAAGGAAGTTGACACTGGAAATTTGCTATTGGCGCAGACATCGCAAACGGACTATGAGGGGTTATGTAAACTTGACGTTTTGGATTGGAGGACACACCGGAAGGTGATCAACAGGAAGTTTATCGGGAATTTAAAGAGCAACTACGGCGCGACGAGGAGGGCTGGTACGAGACGGGACTGCCATGGAAGGGAAACCACCCACCCTCCCCTCTAATGAGGAAGGAAGCTTGCGTAGGCTCAACAACCTGACAAGGAGACTTGAAAAACAGGGACTAACAGAGGAATACGACAAAGTGATTAGAGATCAACTGCAGAGTGGAATTGTTGAGTGCGCCGTGGATCCACCTCAGGGAGTTGAGTTCTATGTCCCACATAAGGCAGTCCTTAGGGAGTCTGCGAGTACGCGCATGCGCGTCGTGTACGACGCATCCGCACGCGCACACAACGACGCACCCTCCTTGAATGAGTGCTTACATCCGGGTCCGCCACTCCAGAATCAGCTTTGGAGTGTGCTGGTGAGAAGCCGGTTCCAACCAGTGCTGATGACGGGTGACCTGCAGAAAGCCTTTCTGCAGGTTCGGGTAAGGGAAAATGAGAGGGACGCACTCAGATTCCATTGGCGGCCGACCGCGCATGCGCCGATTGAAGTTATGCGTTTTACCAGGGCAATGTTCGGGCTGACATCTTCACCCTTTTTGCTAGGGGGGGTCATTCAGCAACACTTAGAGGCGTGGAGGGGTAGGTACCCTGACAGCGTGAGGGAGATAGAGCGGGGTTTGTATGTTGATGACCTCATTATGGGCGCCTCTACCGTCGCTAAAGCTGAAAAACTAAAAAGTGAAGCCACAGAGATTTTTGAGGATGCCACTTTCAAATTGCATAAGTGGCAATACAGCGCGCCATCAATGGAGTCAGTTGGGGAGGGCAGTGAGATTGACGATCTTACCTACGCTAAGCAACAACTGGGCGTGGGTGGCGAAGGGCAGTCTAAAGTCCTGGTTTGGTATGGGATAAACAAAGGGATGAACTGGGTGTGACTTTCCCTACACCTGACGCAAAGAGAACCAAGAGGGGAATTTTGGCAAATCTCGCAAAAATCTATGATCCCCTTGGCCTTGCCTCACCTATAACCTTAGGAGGCAAGGTAATTTACCGTGATGTGTGTGACGCCAAGGTGGGATGGGACTCCCAATTACCAGGAGAGCTGACCGGGAAATGGGCGAAGTGGGAGCGCTCTCTGCCAGAGCTTGTAACGGCACCGAGGCCACTGGCGCCCTACCAGGAGGAAATCTTGGATGTACAGCTTCACGGATTCGGAGATGCAAGTGGCATTGGAGTAGCTGCGGCGGTATACGCAGTAATTAAGCAGCCCTCGGGGCAAAGCCAGGGATTAGTTACAGCCAGGGCACGGTTGGCAAAGAAAGGTCTGACAATGCCCAGGCTTGAGCTAGTCTCTGGTCACATGGCTACTAACCTTTTGTACAACGTTCGAGATTCTCTTCTAGGTCTCCTGTGACATCACTCCACTGCTGGCTCGACAGCAGTGTGGCTCTTCACTGGATCAAGGGAGACGGAAGATACCGACAGTTTGTTGCCAATCGAGTAGATAAGATCCGCGCACACACAGACGTGCGTTGGCATCATGTGGGGACAAGTGAGAATCCGGCCGATCTTGGCAGTAGAGGCGGAACTGTCAGTGGCGAGTTGTGGTGGAAGGGACCGCAGTGGCTGGGACAGCCGGATGATTGGCCACCAAACCTAGTGACCACACCCTCCAGAGAAAGCGAGTCAGAGTCGAAGGTAATCAAAGAGCTGTTCGCACTGTCAGTGAATTCCGGGGATGTGTTCGACGAAGTGCTCGACAGGTTTGGCCTGCGTAAGGCCTTGCGGATTTGCGCGTGGATCTCGCGATTCACGCGCAACTCCCGCCTGAAGCGGGCAGATAGAACGGCTGGTCCCTTAACGACGGAAGAGATCCAGAAGCAACACCTGTTCTGGGTTAAGCGAGCACAAGCTGCACATGACTGTGGAGATGACAGAGTCAAGCTGAATCTTCAATTCAATCATCAGGGTGTGCTTGAGTGCAGGGGGAGAATCCAAGGAGAGTATCCCGTCTATCTCCCTGACAGTCACCCGTATACTGAGAAGTTAGTTCAGGATGCGCACCTGCGCACTCTCCATGGGGGAGTGGGTATGACCATGACTCACATAAGGGAGAGGCACTGGGTGCCAAGGTTACGACGACTAGCCAAGCGCACCATTAAGGCTTGTTACGGCTGTCGTCGCTTTCAGGCTACAGCAGTTGCGAGACCCCCACCTGGAAAGTTACCACGTGACCGGACAGTCGGAGATAGAGGTTTTCAGGTGATTGGGGTGGACTACGCCGGGCCCATGTACTATAGAGAGAGGCCCGGAAAGCAGCTTCAGAAGGCATACATCGTCCTGTATTCCTGCAGCCTGACGCGGGCCATACATGTAGAGATAACTAAGACCATGGAAACTAGCGAATTCCTGGAAACCCTTAAGCGTTTCATAGCGCGGCGGGGCAGACCAACGAAGATCTACTCGGACAATGGAAGAACATTCGTTGGGGCAAGGAACTGGGTCCGGGTAGTGATGCGAGATGAAAAGGTACAGAACTACCTGGCAACTAACGAGATTAAGTGGCAATTCAATCTGAGCCGCGCCCCTTGGTGGGGTGGGCAATTTGAGCGAATGATTGGGCTCGCGAAGGCCTCCCTATACAAGACCGTGGGGAAGGGCAACCTAACCTTTAAGGAGCTGTCAGATGTCTTACTGGATGTCGAGGTGGCCCTCAACAACAGGCCACTCAGCTACGTGGAGGACGACGTACAGACGCCAATCCTCACACCCAACACCCTGCTGCATATACCAGCTACCGTGCTACCGGAGTTAGAAAGTCACCATATTAGCGACTTTGATCTGAGAAAGCGAGCTAAGTTTCTCAAACGGTGCAAACAAGCTCTGTGGAAGAGATGGACCACTGAGTACCTTCGGGGTCTACGTGAGAAGCACCAATGCAACACCGGCAAACCACTCTCACTACAAGAAGGTGCTGTGGTAATTGTGAAGTCTGACGACCGAAATCGGGGGGAATGGCCCTTGGGAGTAGTGACGGATCTGTATGCGGGAGTGGATGGGGTGGTGCGTGGAGCCAAGGTGCGCACAGCTAAGGGATTTCTAGAACGACCGGTACAGCATCTATATCCCCTAGAATTGCATTGTGACGTTCCACCACCTCAACCCGAGGCACCCCTTCGTACAGAGGCACAAGAGTTTCGGCCGCGACGAGATGCCGCTGCAGTAGCTGCGATGCGGATTCGGGATGTTGCGGATGACGAGTAGTTAACGCAGACATGTTTTGAACAATGAACTTATATCGGACTGTCTCATATATTGTAATCGCATTTATTCGCATGTATCATTTAACGTCATTTTTTCCAGATTTTTGAAGTAATTACGAGTCTCCTTAGTGTATCACATACAGTCTCTATGTAGAAGAGAGCTGTATGGGGGAGAGTGTCGGAGACTGATCGTCACGAGATATTTAGTGCTAGTCACGATATGCTACCCATTGATTGACATTCAATATTAATACTTTGAACTGCGTAGGACTGGGCCTAGCGCGTAAGAAGGCCAAGTTAGTGATACTATTTAGAGTGTGAGCATGAACAGTGATCAGTGAGAAAACAGTGACAAAACGGGATTGTCAACCTTGTGAAATCGGGATTTTGCTGTGATTGCATTAAACTGGATTAACGAACCAAAAGTGACTGGTTCGTGATTCTTGGGAGGCGCGATTCACGACAATGTTGTTAAAAGCCATGGAGAAACTAATTTCAGGGGCATATCTGCCATATTACCCTGCGAGCAGTGATTTCCTTCTCTCTTAGGCCGGCAAGGAAATCACTGCTCGCAGGCCATATAACCAGGGGCTTATAAATATTTTTTTCACCAAGTACTATTGACCCGTGTATTTATTTATTAAATCCCAGACTTTTGAATCAGAAATTTTGAAACTAGTTTTACGCGAAAATCTTTGGTGCAAATGTGATGTTCCTCCAATGAGAGAACGACCCTTTGTAAAGGGAGTCTGATACATACTCCAGGAGCGATCACTGATTCATCAAACCGTCATCGAATGGGGGAATTCCCTGTTTAAATTTTGGCAGAAAGTGGCAGAAAGTAAGTGGCAGAAAGCAAAAGACATGCATTGCATACCATTTATGCTAAAAAACAAGCATTTGAGTTCATAAACAAAGGCAATCGACGATTGTATCCACTCGCCTCTTGCGCCGTTTCAGCTCGAGGGTGTTCCAGCTCATGATGGGCAGCGAAATCAGTTCTTGGAGTCAGCCATTTAATGGTAACCCGCGTCACGCACGGTTTGATGTGCAGACTGTTCCTGGTACGCCATCTGTTGGAAACTTTGATATTACTAAGGTTATTGTCATTTTAGTTCCGGAGTTGGCTTACAAAACAAGGCCTGGATACACCCCTGTATTTTGCTACATTTCGAGCGTTAGCCCTTCGTTGTCGGACGACGGTTGCCATTGGCCACAACAACACGTGCCCCATCCTCGCGCGCCAGGGTCCTTCCCTCACCTCCCCCCATTTCCTCTGTCCCCTGGGGGGAGGTGAGGGAAGGACCCTGGCGCGCGAGGATCACGTGCCTGTGCGGCGGAGCCCTGATCTACGCGCGCGGGCATCACATTTGTTACAATAAGCTGCCTACTCAGGCATAATCCCTGGAATAATTCAAGGGCAGCATAGTTGAAACTCAAATTGTTTGCGTTAAGAACAATTAATTAATCAATTCGTGAACAAGTTATTAAAGATTCACACTTCCGGGTGGGGGACCCCTTACTAGCTCTGGGGGGGGGGGGGGGGAGGAGTTCAAATATGGGTGAAAAATGAAAAAAAGGTTGCTGCTCTCAATTCTAGTCTTTGGCGTTTTACACAGGGCGCAAACAGATATCGTCCACGGTCATTGCACTTTTTTTCAACTTCTCGGTTTCCATGTCTCTGATTCCCCCGGACACCAGAGAGAGTTAAAAATCACCCAAGAGCTCACTTTACAGCATGCTACAAAATTCAAGTTTGATGCACCTATGTCATGACACGTCAGCTAAAAATAACATGGGCTAAATATGACGGTGATCGACGACTGATACCCCGTGTACCCCGTCCACACCGTTTTCAAACGAAAACGGATACTTTTTGCTAGTTTTCGCCCTTTTCGGTGATCGTTTTCGGCGTTGTAGTGTGGACGATAGCCGTATCGGTTAGCGCAGTGGTAGAGCGCCGGGCTTATGTTCGGGAGGTTGGGAGTTCAAACCCTGGCCGGGCCAACACTCAGGGTCTTTTTCTAATAATTGAGGAGAAGGTGCTGCCTTTGCTCTAACATCTGCAAATGGTTAGACCTTCGCGTCTTCTCGGATAAGGACGTTAAACCGTAGGCCCCGTCTCTCACATACACTACACTAACCGGAACCAGAGGGACGTTAAAGAACCACTAGGACCGTCGGAAGTTGCCCAACCTCAGTGTCACAGAACTCACAATACTAACACACACTCATGTTTATAAAGCTGGTTCTTATAGGATGAGTTATCCATTAATGTAAAGCGCTTTGAGCCGCGAGGATAAAGCGCTATATAAGCACGTTATTATTATTATTATTATAGTATCCGGAGCAAAATGTATTCGCCTTTCGTTTGAAAACGGTGTGGTCTGAGATGGGGAAAACAAGAACGACAAGGAACAAAGAACGAGTTGCGAAAGACTTGGCTCGACTAGTGCCAGACTCCTCTTCTTGACTCCAGTAACACGTTCAACAGTTTGCAAAACATGGCGGCCTTCGCTCTTGCCAAATCACGGGAATGGTTGGCCGCATTTCTCTATTTTATGCTTATTTTGACAACATCTATAGCCAGAAAGCATGAACTCAAACTTCAAGTAAGTGTTGTGGTCTTTTTTGCACATATTTCATGCAATTTAACCCGCTTTCGATCCAAGTTTAGGGCGCTAAAAGTCGTCTTGTTTTTGTTTCACATCTATCGCAGAATGAAGCGAGGAAATCGTTCGAGCTTAGTAAATTTGGATTCCTTAAAAACGGTTTCCTTAAAGTTGAAGTAAGTAAGATGGTGTACAAAACCCAGAAGAGAGTACTGGATGGAAAACAGTTGTCGAGAAATGTAAGTGTTTATGTAAATTGTTCACCCAAAGGCGAAGGCGTACGTACAGTGTTGTTTCGTAATATTAAAAATTCAGCTCGTAGCTCTACAGCCAAATTAGTAAGTAAAATAAGCCCTATGAGAAAACTTGTATTCATTCATTAGCATATCTAAATCCCTATGAGGCTTGAAATCTGTCCAGATATTGAAGTTAAGCTCCAAACTGTTTCAGTTGATTGTAGCTAGGTACTGGTTGCACGGTCAAAATACGCCACGACAATTAGGTCCATCCATAAGGGCGGTCATATTTATGTTGATAATTCTTTTAGAAGACAATTAGACTGTTTAACTTTCTATTTAGACATTGAGTAAGGGACTTGGGACTAAATGGTTGTCTTAAAGTAGCCATTGTCAGTTGCCATAATGTACAAATAATTAGAGTGGAAAACTTCCTATAGCCTGATTTCAACACAAGGGATTTGATTAATTTGACCTGAAATTTAAGACCCCGTCCACACTAACGTGTTATCATTTGAATCCGTATACTTTTTGATCATTTAGGCCTTCTGTCCACACTAACACACTGATCATTTTCATTGAATCCGTATCAGTTTGAAAACGCTCTCGAAAGTGAATAAAAACGAATCTGTATACAGATCGTTTTAGCGTGGACGGTCGAATCTGGATAAAAATGAAAATTATGACATCAACTGTACCACTTAATTTGGTATTAATTTAACTATCCTTGCACACAACAACATCAAATAAAAACTGATCACTTGTTTGGAGCTAAATCTCCTGTCCACACCAACACGAAAATACTTTTGAAAACGAATACTTTTGAAAACGTGTTAGTGTGGACAAGGCCTGACATGCAGGATGCAGTCAAGGTAGTGATTGTACAGTCATCAGAGACAACTAGATTTTTTGACAGACTTGATGACTGCATTTCCAAGTCGCCAAAGGCAGCAACAGTTAGACTTACTATCTTGGGTCATGACCAAACAAACATTGTACTTACTTTGCCCTGATTGGTTAGTAGCTGAATCTGTTTCCTTTTTGATTGGCTATTAGTGTATTTACTTTGCATTTTATTTTCGACACTAATCCAGAACCCAATCTATTATTGCACTTTTACTAATATGGATGTGCTGAATTGAATACTGGACTCTGCTTCCTGATAACTTAAACCATATAACGTGATAAAGGTCTACAGCTAATTCAATAGAGGTTGTCATAGCAAACATGACCACACTACAGGGAAAGTGGTGCAAAACGTTGAAAGAATAAGAAAAAGAATCGAGAATAAGATACATAGAGCATACTAAATGTATGCTTTGAGATATCTACAAAACATGTGCAGTATATCATTGTTAGGTGTTTATCCATATTCCTCAGCTGTCTGGGTGGGTACGCTTGATCACTTTACCAACAACGTTTCTTGAAATAGCTGTATACTTTAAATCACATAGGCTAACATGTAGAAGAGGATAGTCCACATGTAGAAGAGGATAGTCCTAAATACATACTTAGATATCTGGTGCTCTTTTCTCTTCTCTAGCCCCCTGTATCTTCGTGTGCGTGTGTTATTTTAGTGTGTTGTATAATGTTAGTGGTACAGATTATTATTTTTTATTTTTGTCCTCATAGTACTCTTTACTTAATCCTAATATGATCTGTCTGACCTCTAGCTACTTAACTCGACTAGCCTTTGCTATTTTTTAGTAGCTTTGTTCTCCCCGCTATAATCTATTTCCAAACTATGTAATTAATTATCTCAGAGGACAAATAAAGTATTTTGTTGTTTGTTGTTGCCAGAACTGATGGATCACATATATTTTAATATTATCATGACGTTATTATTGTTTTTCTCTAGTTTGGATTTTCACTTGAGAAAACAGCAAGTGATGGCATATCACCATATATGGTAAGAAATATATTCAATTATCTCATTTTAATGCAACAGCAATGTGATTGACTGGATGTTCATGAGAAGGCATCACAGGGCCCGACACTGTGACCATATGGTCGCCAATGGCGACTAAATGTTGGGGTTTGGCGACCAAAATTCTAGAGCTAGTAGCCATATGGCACCCCATATTACTGAGTTCAGCTGAGATCCACGTTAATGTGGCGACTAAATGTTGGCATTTTGGAGACTAAATTTTTTTAATTAGTCGCCAATGGCGCCTAGCAGTTAATGCAGGGCCCTGCGTCATGTTCGGTGCCATGCCTGGAGCTGGAATGATGTTTGATAAAATGGAAAAATTACATGGAAATGTAATGATATACATGCCAGTCTGTAATGTCTGTCATTCTATTAATTCCCTTTTCAGGAGCAACATGCAGAACAATGTATATTACAAGATGTTACAAGCTTCCAAAATCACATCTCTGTAGTTGTTTTCATATTTGACTTGACAAATAGAAGGTGTGTAGGTAGCTCATGTCATTGTACACTGTGCCTAGTCTCGTCCTCAGGCTCCTTTTGATTGAGCGGCTTGTCAGTTAATGATGTCACAGCTACCCACAGAGCCTGGCAACACACCTCGGTACTGGCAAATCAAGATGTCTATGGGCTTCTATGGTGCGAAGTTGAGCTGTCTATGGCTTGTATGAGAAACTGCTATCTGAGCATTTCCTCAAGAAATGGGTTCATTATAGTGCAAATTCATACATGATATCTCATTAGATGAGTTTATAAGGGGAAGATAAGTCCTAGTAGTGATTTGCCAGGCAGCAATTTGGCAGCTCAAATCGCAGTAAACTTGCTTGACAGGGATAGCTGATACAAGATGCCTGGGGGCGAGGCTACACTGTAACATAAATCCTTGACATTTTAATGACAAACTGTTACAAGTAGGAGGGTTTGCCTTAGCTTCACAAATTGATTTGGTTTGCTTTTATTGTATGTCCACAGCATTGTTGTAAACAGATATGGTTCGGACTTTGATAATCTGAGTATAGGAACAGAAGAATCTGTGTCACTCACTGGAAAGAAAATCAACAAGGAAAATATTATATCTAAACAGACAATTACCAAGGAACTTGATGTTGATGAAACTTTAAAGAAGAAAGTGGCAAATGCTGACAATGCCAAGGAGAAGAAAAAAGATGCAATTGATGAGAATATTCATATGAAAAACAAAACTGAAATAATAAAGTGGATAGTGAGGAAGATAAAGATGTTGCTACAGCAAAACAGCCACAACATTGGTCACAACTAAAGCTTCTACCACGGCAGCCACTAGTAAACAGACCACAGCAGCAGTCACGCAAGCTGTTAAAAAGACCACTGGAACAGTGGCATCTGAGATGGTGCAGCCAACAACAGCTAATACCAAGAATGAGGTCCACCATCGGCGGCGTAGAGCTGCTACTGTGACCCACCCTGTCAAGGTTACCACCACACGGCTTCCTCTTTATGTCAAGACTACAAATCACACTACTGTTTACTATGGGAATGTAAGTGAAAATGCAATTCACCCATATAATAATATAATTGTATAATGTCATTTAGTATAGTGCCTACCTTATACATTTCTGTTCAGGCAAGATAAAGGCTTCTAATTACTTCTTTTGTAATCAGATTATTGGCATAAAATTGAGATTTTTTAATTTGGTTTCAGTTCACGGTTATGGTGAACGAGAAGAGTGAAGAGGGACTTTACAATTTGTACTTCCATAATTGTGCTAATTACTTACCGGGTAAGACACAAGTCGAGGTGGACATTCATGTCAAGATTGTCGAGAAGAACAAGGAGAATTATTTATCGGCTGGAGAGGTGAGATCTATATATTTTCTATTATATACAATTCCCAATATCCTTTATACAACAGTAGCAATAGGGGTAACAGAAGCAGGGCAATTTGGCAAAATTATATTTCTGAAAGTCCACTTGATATCATCTTGAAAAATGATTGCTTTCATCTATTTTCATAAAATTATTGTTTTCACTGAAAGTTTCAAGAAAGCCCAAGAGAAATGTGCCTTTTCTTCGTGAAATAATTTTATTGTGATTTTGTACTCCCCAAAATATTGTCTAATTGGTGTTAATTTTTTACTCTTGAATAAAACTGCATATTTTAGTGTGAGAATGCAATTAAGGTAGACTATACTTTATTTAAAAAAAAACATTGCATGATAGCTCATAGACAGTAATTTGCTTTTGTTCGCACAATCAATAAAATTTTCCCCAAACGTTTTTGCCCTCAAATTTTTGCTCAATTTGTGATGATTTTTTACACCCTTTCAGAGTGCTCATAGACAGTTGTCATCTGTGTAATTTGCCTTTTTATCTACACAATCAAGAATCAAAAACATTTTTTGCTTTTTTTTTTGCACCTAAATTTCTGCACAATATGCCTTTTGCAATGTGAACCAGTTTAATTAGAAATGAAAAGAGCACATTGATTTTAGTAGAAAATCCAAATTTCAGCAAGGTACAAATCCAATTCAAAGAAAGTAAAACTTGCTTAATAGGGTTTGTATGGCTGTATGGCTGGATTGCAAACCTTGCTATCCAGTCATACAAATCCTAGTAAAATAAGCAGTTTTGTTTTTGCTCTTTCTTTTCGTGTATGCATCATAGAGAGCTGAAACTCTGTCTTGTTACTAAAATGCTCTTTTAGTTAATCTCCAGCTGCACCATGCACTTCCTGAGCACTTTCTGAGCATTGTTTGGGTGAAGCTGCTCATTAATTTAATGGTGACCAGGTCACCTGACCTCTAAGTGCAAAAGGCCCATTTCATATTATTTTCCAAACCCTATCAGATGCCCTGTATAAATTATACCATTTATGCATCATTAGAGCGGATTTCACATGACTGTCAAGACTTGTTATGTAATTGGGATTGCTTTGCGTTCTCATTGGCTACTCGTTTTTCTCAGCGAATCAAATTCTGTAGTAAGTACAATTGTGCAATTACTCAGTAATTGGTTTGGCTTGCAATTGGCTGAGGAAAAAGCCATTTAGGAGCAAATCATGATTTCTCTCGATTCTGATTGGCTAGTGATTGCTCAATTGCAATTGTTTTCACGACAGTCATGTGAAAACCACTCTATAAAGTGTAGCTGCATTGCATTTGTTTATCTTTTTGCCGCTTTGTTTACCCAGGAGCCTCTGCCATTCCTGTTTGGTACCATGGCAATAGTGTTCTTCTTGACAGCTTGCTACTGGCTGCATGTGCTCAGGCAAAACAGGTAGGCCAATAGGCTCTGTGCAGTTTGTTTGTCACAATGGTTATACTGGGGAGCAAAAAATTGAGACTGAGCCACTTAATAGGTGGCTGCTTAATAGAGGTCTTTTTGAGCACAAAATACCTAAGGATCAAACCCAGAGGTGGGACTCCCATAAAAATAGACAGGGGTGCACACCGGGAAAATTGATTTTAATAATAATAATAATATGAGTCCCCCCCCTCGGTGATCAAAAATTTATCAAATGAAATGTGAAATACCCTCTTCTCTATCACTTCCAGGGATTACACATTCAAGGTCCACTACATGATGTTTGTCTTGATTTTGCTCAAGTCTCTCGACCTTGTGTTTGAATCTGTAAGTTGATAAGTATAATCTGAGTCTGAGTATTTGTCATACCAAGCATGATATTCATTTCCATGTATTGAGCAGGAAAACGAGATGATTCTGGAAAGCCAGTTAATAAATAATATTCTGTTCTCAAGAATTATCTCACTTTGCAAATATTTCGTTACAACCAATTTTTCAGTATTCATGTTGTGCAGGTTGAGCAATGAAAATTGATTTTGCCTCTGATTCCATGGCACAACACTTGCCAGACACCCAGCCTCAACAACAGCTCAAAAAGGTGTGGGTTGTCCTGGAAATGCTGTCAGAAAAACATGTTTTTGTTTGGAAGTAATTGTAATGCAATAGATAGGAAACTCTTGTGGTAAATTCAGACAACAAATCCTCTCGCAAAATGAGGTACATTTGACACAAAGGGACAGCTGACATCCAGGCTAGTCATGTAGCATTTCACATAGATTTTTAGCAGTGCAAAAGGTCAATAATCCGCCTAACCATATATAGGCATGCCCTTCCCTATTAGAGGCTCCATAAAGGTCCATTTAAATACATACATGTACTGTAGTCTACCAGTGGGCCTATTTGCCGGCTTTGTGGGTGCTAATACAAAAAAATGCCTCCACGAAAAACCGAAGCAGATAACATTCCAGGGCTTTTGACAATATGGGGGTAATATGGAGTACTGATCATAGAGAGCAATTTCTGCACCTCCCACAATCAAAAATTGCTTCATAATTTGAAAGACGTTTTTGCTATGTTTGTTATTATATTTTTCACCTGAAAATGGATGGCAGCTGGTTGCAAAAAGTGCTCTGGCTATCACCAGCAGCCAGCTGCTTTTTTGAACCCTGACATATTATTGATTCGGTCTTTTCAGGTGAACTTCTACTTTATTGGCACTGAAGGAATCCCAAGCAAATCATGGGCTGTGATGTTCTATATCACACATTTGTAAGTATTTCTACATGTAGTAATCATGCATGCAATGTATGTTTCCTTAGTCCCATCTGCCTCCCTTTCTACCCCTTTTCAAGGTGGACGCCTAAGAACAGAAAAGAGTAGGGGATTGTCTCCCGTTGCAATGGCCCACCTCAAGGAGGCATATCTACTGTAAAACAGCCCTCTTGATTGTAAGCTGCATGGCTGCAATTTGTGCCGTCTAATGCAGCATGTAAAGTCCCCCAGCCTCTCTTTGTCTAGCGGTTGTGTACTTTCGACTGCTTGGAGTTGTTCCCTCATGTGGAAGAGAAGACCCTTTCTTCCTTTCTTTTCTTTTCTTTAATGATTGTTATTGCTATCCCTGAAGGTTAAAGGGAGCTCTGTTGTTCACCACCATCGTACTTATCGGCACTGGCTACTTCTTTGTCAAACATGTGCTAAGTGTCAGAGATAAAAAGATCTTCATGATTGTTATTCCACTGCAGGTGAGTAAGTTGTATTTTGTATGTGTTACAACTTTTTCAACCATACTACGGATTTCTCCGAACCGTGGTTCGCGTTGAAAAAAATATGTCTACGATTTTGCCCACTCGGTCTCATGTTTTTGTCTGCATTCCTTTCTCCACGGGCCGGCATGCTTTTCCAAAACTTCTCTGAAAGACCTGAAAAGTGGCAATGTCTATGAAATATTTTGGAACAAAGCCATCAGTTAAGGTTTAAGTCGCTTTGCTTTCATATTTCAAGATTGTTACAGGCGAGTTTTCTTTTTCGACTCAGTTGTGACTGTTATTTTCAAGAGCCCATGGAGAAAGGAATGCAGACAAAAACATGAGCCCGAGCGGGCAGAATCGTAGACGTTTTTTTTTCGACGAGAATCACAGTTCGGTGTTGATCAGTGAATTCCGTAGTAATGTGTCCAGCTCATTTCTTGCTCTCAAATTAGCTAATCAGAATGATTTTTGTTGCATCGCTGAGCGATCCAAACAAATTCTAAAAAAATTATGGCAATGGAGCATAGAAACTTTTCCATCTCCTCAGAAAATCTTGTCTACTGGGTTTAACTTTATGATGATTATAGCTAGTTTTTTTCTTTCCAAAATTTGAAACATTCGCTAGACCTAGGAATGTTTTGTTTTGACAAGCAATCTTTGCACAGCATGGGTGAGATCCGTGGATGAGATCCGTGGGTGAGATCCGTGGATGAGATCCGTGGATGAGATCCGTGGGTGAGATCTGAGGGTGAGATCCGTGGGTGAGATCCGTGGATGAGATCCATGGATGAGATCTGTGGATGAGATCCGTGGGTGAGATCTGTGGGTGAGATCTGTGGGTGAGATCCGTGAGTGAGATCTGTGGGTGAGTTCCGTGGGTGAGATCCGTGGATGAGATCCATGGATGAGATCCATGGATGAGATCTGTGGATGAGATCCGTGGGTGAGATCCGTGGGTGAGATCTGTGGGTGAGATCTGTGGGTGAGATCCGTGGGTGAGATCTGTGGGTGAGATCTGTGGATGAGATCTGTGGGTGAGATCTGTGGGTGAGATCCGTGGGTGAGATCTGTGGGTGAGATCTGTGGGTGAGATCTGTGGGTGAGATCTGTGGGTGAGATCTGTGGGTGAGATCCGTGGGTGAGATCTGTGGGTGAGATACATGGGTGAGATCTGTGGGTGAGATCCGTGGATGAGATCCGTGGGTGAGATCTGTGGGTGAGATCTGTGGGTGAGATCCATGGATGAGATCCGTGGGTTAGATCTGTGGGTGAGATCCGTGGGTGAGATCAGCTGGGTCGATTAACTAAACAGACGATTAACTAAACAGAGAATTTATGTTTTTTGTTTTCCAGATCCTTGCCAATTCAGCTCAAATCGTTATGGACTCAACAGAGGAAGCTAAAATCCAATATGCTACCTGGATATCCTTTGAATATGTTCTTTACCCCAAAAGTTTTGTAATAGGTGGCCCATTCGCATGCTACAATCTGACGTGATTTATGTGGTGATTGGCAACATCAAATTGTGTATTGTGCCCTGGAGAGGGGGCTCTCATTTTTTTGGTCGGGGATGATCTTTGTATTTTCTAGGTGTTAAATACACAGGTTTTGGTCTCTCAGGTTTTGGTGATCTTGAACTGCAATAATATTTAAGGAAGACTGCAGCAAAACCTTAGAAGAGAGAAAGAGAGAGTACTTGACGGCAAGACGATAGATGACACACATTAAGGTGGCCCCTGGGATTATTGTGAACACTGCACAGTAGCACCGCTGTGAGATTACCACATAAATTGCTCTTCAAATCACAGTATCTAAATGGGCCACATCAAAGTTACACACAAGAACATGCAATTCCGCATTTGAAATTCTGAAGCTTCAGTCAACATTAGTTTCTTCTTCCCGATCCCTAGAATGTCAGGCCGGACTTAGATACGTGTATTCCTAAGATGATAACAATTAATTCGCAGTCCATATTTGTGCACAGACATCCTTGACTATACCCACAAAGAGCTATTTATCCTTGTGGATTTGCTGTGCTGTGGGGCCATTTTATTTCCTGTTGTATGGTAAGATATTTTCTCATAATATGGAGCATCTAGTTTGGTAAAAATGCACTGTTTTTTTTTCTTCGGATATTTGATTCGGATTTTTTTTTGGAGGGCAAGATTCCTGTGTCGCAAGGGGAACAAAAATCCTGCTCGCCAAAAAAAAAAGTCCGAAAAGAAAACAATGGAGAGCTAGCTAACTGTGCTCTAATTGATGGATTCTGTTGTAATTTAAAATAGCAGAGGTTTCTTTCAGTCAGTCTTTTATTAGCTAGCAAAGTTGTTCTCGTGTCTGGTATTTCACGTGAAATACCAGACACGCAAACAACTTTGCTAGCTAATAAAAGACTGACAAAAGAAACCTGCTAGCAGGGAATTTTTTAGGCACAAAGCTAGATAAATGACATAAAAGAATTATTTGTTCACCAGGATTCCCATTATTATTAATACAAACTCTGCTATCTGTGGGACCCTATCCGCTTCGCTTGCATGTAATTAATATATTATCATAGAACACTGATTAAGTAAGTTGAAGTGAAATAAATGAAGTAAAGTGAAATAAATGATTGATTGTTCTGTACATGTATTCTGACTTATTGGTTTTATTAGGTCAATAAGGCATTTACAAGAAGCTTCTAAAACGGATGGTAAAGGCAAGCATACCAAAGCATATAATTATTGGTTGTTTTCAGTTACAGAGAGCGAATTTCATATGACTGTAGTGAAACCAATCGCAAAGTGATTACTCCAATTCTGAATAAAATTTATAGCAGTAATTACAAAGTACTTGCGACTTACTCATGACAGTCATCTGAAATCCGCTCTAATAACATCTCCAAGGTATTGATAAATATGGAATTTCTTTGGAAGTTTTTGTTCGAGATACCCCCCCCCCCCCCCCCCCCCCCTACTCCCCTTCCCCCTCCGAAAAATGAAAGAAAATAAATTGCAATACTGTGTTGGAAATCCCATCTGTTTTCAATACTTTGGAAATGAGTAAAGTTTCCAGTTTCTCTTTTGCAAGAACTGTTGCTAAAAACTGTTCTTTTTCATTTATAGCTGCTCTGAACTTGGCCAAGCTCAAGCTGTTTAGGCATTTCTATGTAATGGTGAGTTGATACAAAGAAGACAAAATCTAGGGGCACACTTGCACTGAAAAAAAAAAGGAAAAAAAAAAACGGGAGCCCATTACCTTGTTACCTTTGAGCGTCCATCTAGGGGTAGGAAGGTGTCACAGTGAATGGGAAAATGAAGCAGATCTGAAGTTATTGCTCGTAGTGAGCGGAGAGCAACACTAATCTGCTACAGTAGCCCATTACCTAGGAGCGTCCATCTAGGGGTAGGAAGGTGTCACAGTGAATGGGAAAATGAAGCAGATCTGAAGTTATTGCTCGTAGTGAGCGGAGAGCAACACTAATCTGCTACAGTAGCCCATTACCTAGGAGCGTCCATCTAGGGGTAGGAAGGTGTCACAGTAAATGGGAAAATGAAGCAGATCTGAAGTTATTGCTCGTAGTGAGCGGAGAGCAACACTAATCTGCTACAGTAGCCCATTACCTAGGAGCGTCCATCTAGGGGTAGGAAGGTGTAACAGCGAAATGAAAAATGAAGCAGGTCCGAAAAATAGATTTGCTACTTGAATAAACTTCTCTTAAAAAGCATACACTACCTGTATTCTAGAAATACTAGAAATAGAGCTAGACATATTTAAATGTATAAAAGTAGTAAGAGTGGAGGTTTTAAATTAACGTAGATATAGCCACGAAAAACTCAAAGATGTATTTTATTTGTTTTGTAGATTGTGTGTTACATTTACTTCACAAGAATAATAGTATATTTGGTCAAGGTGAGTAGCATTTGACGTTCCTGTCTCGCGACCCTAGTTCGCGCGGCCATTTAACGCTCGCAAAGTAAACAAAGCAAATTTCACGAGTAAAAACCTACTAAAAAACCGCCAGCTACGCAGGACAAGGCAAGTGCCTTAGTGGTCTTTTAACCAATGGTGCACGATACTTGGAGGTCTACATGTATACTGCTAATTCAATTAAGGTTGTCGTAGCAAACGCGACCACACTTCAGGCAAAGTGGTGTAAACTGTGAGAGAATAAGAAAAAGAATCGAAAATAAGGCACTTCACGTGCGCTTTGAGATATTACAAATATTTCTATACCTCTGTTAAGTGTTTACCCATATTCCCTAGCGGTCTGGGCGCGTATGCTTGAGCGCTTTAGGCAACGTTTCTTGAAATAGCTGTATACCGTGGTTTGACCGCGATATTCCTTGTTGTTACAGATCACCGTACCATTCCAGTACATGTGGTTCGATGAGGTAAGTTTCTCCTTCGCTTTATCTTGGCATTTTAAAATATCATTATTATCTAATCCTAACATTTTGCTTTCTTTATTTACTCAGTTTTTCAAGAATGTTGCAACGTATTTCTTCTTTATATTGACGGGGTGAGTCGCAGCTTGAAAAGACTTGAGTGATTTTTATATTTCAGTTTAAAGAGATACTCCTTTGAGACCTTTGTTGTTGCTTTCGTTTCATTCGAATTGCGTGTAGAAATCCGGAAATACCCATCTAGAATCGAAATTTATACTTTATCTACCGAATTCAATCGAAAATAGAGCGGATTTCAGATGACTGTCGTGAGTAATTGGTAATTACTTTGTAATTACTGCTATAGGTTTTATTCCGAATTGGTTATACTACGGTCATATGAAAATCGCTCTATTGCATCACATTTCCTAAATCACCAGATGGAAATGGATGCTTTCTCTGACTCGGTATGTTGCTAGGCTAACAAAATGGCGGCGGACTGAGTAATGTTTTCTGTCTTAAGGTACAAGTTCCGTCCCGCTCCTGATAACCCCTACCTGCACGTGCCACAGGAAGACTCGGATGGCGAGATGGAAATGGATGAAGTGTAAGTGTTCTTGAAGGGATAATGTTTCACCGACGTTGTTTCACCGAAAGGATAATGTTTCACCGACATCATTACCATTGTCATCACCATTATCATCATCATTAGAGCGGATTTTCAGTTGAGTGTCGAAAACTAAACGCAAATACAAAACCACTAGCCAATCAGGAGTGGAAGCCATTCACAGACAACCAATCAGGAGTGGAAGCCATTCATCAGCAAACCAATCAGGAGGCGAATTAAGTCAGACTTCCGTTTAGTCATGACGTGAGCCTTTTGATTTAGTTCGCAATTTGATTGGCTGAAAAAGACGAAAGACTTTGCTCTTGACCAATAGAAACGCCGACTAAACACAAGTCTGGCTTCCTTTCGATGGTCATCTGAAATCTGCCTCTATCATCACCATGTGATGTGCAAGAAGTTTAAGGCACCGATTACATGACAAATTTCAGCTCAGTGAACCTGAATATTGTGTGTTGTTTTTCAGTGTAACAACTCAAGGATTTATGCAGGACGTGACGAGAGTAAAACCCACGTTAAAGAACCGAGACACCTCCCAGTCTGCCAAGTTCTAATATATTATTGATAAATTCATAAGATATATTATACTTACTTGATAAAGTCCCCAAGTCTCCGGAACAATAAGAGACGCTTCGCTTAATAGCGAGCAAAGAACCCCCACCCCTACACCCGGCCTCACCCTGGTAAGATGTCCAGCAGTCCAACTCACATAACAATTCCATCCTCTCGATAGCATATAAAAATACTCCAGATTTGATTTTTATTTAGTCCACGGTGCGTCCTTGCAAATATTCGAATGAGTTTGATTTGATGATGCACTCTTAAGGCCGGATTACACTTGCAATTTTTGCTGCATTGTTTGATGCACGACTCGCGGCGATTTTTCTCGCACGTACGCGTCAACTCGAATTTACTAATGTAAACTAGGTTACAACTCTGCGCGATCTGCCGCGATTTTTGTCGCGGAGATTTCAAACATGTTCGAAACTCTTTCCAACTTGATGCGATTTGAAGAAAAGAGAGCACAGAAATCGCACCGCATTTGCATCTCGTTTACAAAAGTGAGTTGGAATTGCAACTCGCGCGAGAAAATTCGCCGCGACAAATGCAACAAAAATCGCAAGTGTAAACCGGACTTTATGCTTATGTTGTTATGTCGTGAGTGTGAATAAGAAGTTTGACTAAAGTCTGCAACTTATCTATGGCAACAGGAAAAAAAAACAATTGGAAATACAACCATTGCAATTTTGCAAACATGGTACGAGTACGAAAGACTATTTACTAAATAGTACTATTTTGTACAATTTAGTGAAAACATAGTTGAAATGAACCACCACTAAATTTAGGGAAATAGTTGAAGAGTAACTTTGACTTTCACTTGTCTTAGACCCCGTCCACACTACACCGTTTTCAAACGAAAACGGATACTTTTTGCTCCGTTTTCAAAAAGATTTGCGTCCACACTTTTCGTTTTCGTATCGTTTTCGCCCGTCCACTCTACAACGCGTATCCGTACGAAAACGCTCTTATGCATTCAGTGGGCATGCTCAAACAAGCTCAAAGCATGCACATTTCGATTTGTCGGCCCGCGAAATTGGTCGGGTTTGCTGTGGTGACGTCATCGTTTTCAAATAGCATCGTTTTCACCCGTCCACACTAGAAAACAGCGTTTTCAAACAGCTCCGTTTTCAAATCGCTCCACTCTGGAGAGCGTTTTCGGATTGATCCGTTTTCGGTATCGTTTTCGGCGTTGTAGTGTGGACGATAGCCGTATCCGGAGCAAAAAGTATCCGTTTTCGTTTGAAAACGGAGTAGTGTGGACGGGGTCTTAGCTTTTTTTTTTCTGGCTGTAGCGGTTGAGTAGCCACACTATTTTTTTTAGTGAAACTGACTAGACTATTCACTATTTAGTAAACAGAGCAGATTTCGTATGACTGCGAAAACGGTCGCAGCACGGAACTTGACCTGCTGTAGATACGGAATGAAATCGCGTAGCCGCGGCGCGGCAGAACTCGCGGCCACTTTTCACAGTCATACGAAATCTGTTCTAGTATAAAATAGTGCAATTTATACTGTTTAAGAAACATAGACGTTTATGTTGCTTATTTTCTTTTACTTGGATTGCTTACTAAAAATAGACACCTTGTTGATGCTGACGGGAACAACACTGATACAAGAATCCTACTCTTGGAGTTATGATCCAATAAATGAATTATTTATATGAGACAAAATAGCACAAGATACTCTCGGAATTTCTGCAGAAACCCATCCATGGGAAAAGCTGAATTTCCCATGGGAGAAGAATGGGAAATGTTCGGATTCCCCATGGCTATCCATGTGAATTTCGAACACTTCCCATGCGTGTGCCTTGGGAAATTCAGTTTTTTCTCTTGGATGGGTTTCTGCAGAAATTCCCCGTGAATGGTGGCTTGGTCAAGTAAAATTGCCGAGAATTGTATGAAAGATTCGTTTTGAACCCTTGGGTTAGCAATCAAAATATGACAATATGTAGTTTTGTATTATAGTGTCTTGACTTAGCCGTTAATTATAATAAACAAATTTAATGTCGATGATATTGTTGTTTCTCTTTGTAGACTGCGTAAGCGATGCGCGCGTTTCAGTTTCGCACCATTCTCGTACCCAGAGCTCCCCGGCTCTTCGCAGGGGAGGCTCTGGGAACATCCATTTGACGGCCGTCGCTGATTGGTTGATTTTGAGCATTGGAGCATGCGCTGAAAGGTCTCAGCTATTGTACTTTTATTCCTACAAGCTTGTTTCGTGGGAGCTCGAGCGAGCATAGAACTTGACACGAAGTTTCCAAAGATGTTAGTTATCGCAGACTAGGGGACAGGCCCCAGGGTCTAGTCCCGCAGAATTGCTTCCGGGAGAGTCCCTGAGTCTGTATTTCCGGTTTTATTATATTTTTAAACTCAAGTCGTAGGGGCTAAATTTTTGTTGACTTTACTAGTAATCTGTCGCCCGACTAATACAAATACAAACTGGTTTGCTATATAATAGTGGAAGGGACGTCCCCTCTTACCCTGCACTAGGGAATTTTCCCTGACGTGTTCCTCTGTGCCGATCGCCCGGAGTTTATGCATGTCATCTGACAAAACTCCTTGCTTTCCCCTATTTCTTGTTTACTTCAATTCAATTTCAATTCAATTCAATTTTATTACACATTCGTTATATCAATTAATTACATTGTTTAGAAGCACATATAAATAAGGAAAACTGCTGTTTTTTCGCCAAAACAAAGAGATCGAAATCTCGTTCCAGACGGAGTAGTTTAGGACATCCGGTTGTCAATAATTAGACACTGGCGACGTTTCCTGTCTGTCAGCCGAGATTCAACCAATCAGGAATAGCCAGGGTAGCAAACAGCTTGCGCGTGGAAGGAGTATAAAAGACCGCCACCTAGCAAAACTAAAATCATTCAACCGCCTTATTCTTGATTTCTTGGAAATATTACAGATATGGATACCGTCCGCGAACAACTGAGAAACTCGCTAAAATGTCCCATGTGTTCTGAGATTCATCCGGAACCGAAATTACTGAAGTGTCTCCATGTTTTGTGTGAGAATTGTTTGACTACAAGCGCTAGACTTCAACAAGGAGGAACAAAACTCTGCTGCCCGTTTTGTAAGACCGACACTTTGCTTCCGAGAAGCGGCGAAGTTGCTTCTCTACCGACTTGCAAAGTACATGAAAATGTTGCACAAGTTTTACGCCTCATAGACGAGGATGCTGTAGCAAGCTCTGGGCTACCGATTTGCTCGTGCAAGAACAGAAACCCCTCTACTTCCTACTGCTGTGATTGCTTTCGATACCTTTGTGAGCAGTGCTTCAATGCACACGAGTTACTGTGCGAGGGGCATAAAGTCTTGGATTTCAAAGAGCTTAGGCAACAAGACTTGCCGCTACTTCTCCGCCGTCCTGCATTTTGCAGTATTCACATGAATGAAATCTTGAAGTGCTATTGCAATACTTGTCAGATGTGTTTATGTGAAAAATGTCTTAAAGAAGACCACACAAGGGAACATGATACCGTTGGCCTTGATATCACAGCGACGGGACAACAAGCTCTTTTCCGGGAAAAAATCGAGCAGCTTGACGCCAAAGCCGCCGGTGAAAAGACGAAAATGAATAAAATTAAAAGGAAAGTGTCGAAAATAAAAAGGAACGCCGATGGTATAAAAACACAAGTGATTAAAGCAGCCGATGAAGTGATCAGTTTCATAGAGGAATACAAGAGAAATTTGCTTTCTCAGGTTGGCGAAGAGGTCAGCAATGCCGAGCGCCTGGCGGAAGAGCAAGAGAGACTATTGGTGCAGATACGCACAGCCAGGAATCACGTGACTAGATTGATTGACAGCGCTCCCGCTTGTCACGTGATGGAGTCCAGAAAAGTTGTGGAAGAAAGACTTGAGCAACTGATTGAGATGCAAGTAGACATTGCTGATTTGGATCGCAATATTGAATTTAAACCCAACAGTGAGTTGTATAAGATCCAAGAGTTTGGACTTGGGGTCATTCATAGGGTAGTACAACCCCAGGCAGTGCAGCCCGTGGCAGTGCAAGCAGATACAGTCAAATCTTCCCTCCAAATAAAGTCACACGTCAAAGGACTGCAAGCTCTGAATCAAATTTCTTTTGATGTGTCTTTTCGCAATGGAGATTTCCCTACTAGCATGGTTGTTGGTGTTGATCCTAAAGAGGATATCAAAGATCTGCAAGTATCAGATTACTTAGGAGGGAAGTGTAATATCCAGTTTACACCAAAAGTTCCTGGACATTTTAATGTTGGTGTGATGGTGAATGGTAAGCATGTGTTAAACAGCCCGATGGGTTTGGATGTGAAACCACAAGAACTGAAGGTCATCGGGGAGTTTGTTGTGGCAGGAAAGACTAAGGCATTAAAGCAGCCTTGCGGCATTGCAGTGAATAAACAGAATTCAAAGGTTGCTGTTACAGATTGTGAGTCTAATCATGTTTGTGTGTTTTCTGCTGAGGGTGTACTGCACAAGACAATTTCTATCACTGGACAAGGACCACTACATGGTTCTGAAGATGTTGCTTTTCTGAATGATGATGACATTGTTGTAACTGATCAAGGAAACAATAGAATTCTGATAATCAAAACAAGCTCTGGGGAAGTTCTAAAAAGTTTTGGTAAGCACGGTAAGGGGCCTGGAAAGTTTGACTCTCCATGGGGGGTTCATGTTGATGAGCAAGAACAAATCATAGTGTGTGATGACCTTCGTGTCCAGGTCTTCACAAAGGAAGGAAAGTATCTTTTCCAGATTGACCAGCAAGTGTGTGGTTTGGATTTCACACCATACAGTGTAACATCCCACAAGAATAACTTGATTGTGTCTGACTTTGCTAATCATGTTGTACATGTGGTACAGAAGAAGGGGAACTCTTCATCAATGACCATGTGTCATGTTATAGGAAAACATGGTAAGGCAAATGGCAGGCTGAGGCATCCTCATGGTCTAGCAATAGACTGTGATGGTAATGTTCTTGTGTGTGACTGGGGTAATTTCCGCATTCAGAAATTTACCCTGGATGGCCGGTTTGTAGGAAAGACATCTGATGACCTCAACCATCTCAAGTACCTAACAGTGCTGGCAGATGGCCGCACTCTAGTCACACATACTAATAGCAAAAACGTGCTTATTATTAAGTGAGAACAATTACAAAACAGGAGACAGTTTTGTCAACACCTGACAATAGTCCAGTTTCAAATTCTCTGTTCTACTGCTCAAGAGTATCAGCGGTGCATGAATACAGTGGGAGCCTCAGTTTGAAGTTGAAAATATGCGAATGCCAACAAGTCCGAAAAGTTTTCTCAAGTTTGTCTATTGTCTCAATTCGAGCTTCATCAGTTTCTCATCGGTATTCACAACTTTTTCAATTTCAAACTGAGGCTCCCACTGTATTTATGCGGCACATGCGTGTTCAGCGGTAGAGTGAGAACTCGAAAATGGTCTATTCTCGGGCCCAATAAACTTTCTATATACACAGATTCGTAATATTTGGGTCAAACAGATCCCTAATTTTTGGCAGTAATTTTGATCCCTGAGCACAATTGGTTACCTATTTTTGATCCCTGTTGTTATAAAAATTATGACCCCTGATTTGGACCTGAAGGGTACCAGAGGCTCGAAGCTTCACAATTTGTAATAGAAAATTATTACTGGTATGTACAATTTCTTTTTTCACTCGTTTACTGACACGCTAAGGGAGTGGTCATTATTATTAACGGGGGGTGGGCCGGCATTTTTTAGGATATAGGATAGTTCTTTACCCTGACCACGCCTTCGCAGCACTGTGGTTCAAAGCTACTTGAATGAATTGTGCAATAGCGTGCGCAAATTTGGTGGATTTTGGTTTCCGTTTAATATTTTTTCAGTCACGTGACTTTTGGTTTTGTTATTCCCGGTAAAATCCCAGTTGTCGCCAGGGAAACAGGCGAATTTCTTTACGTTCACATGATACACTCGACCAATACTAGAATAAAAGTGAACTTTTAATTTTAATAACGAATATAATATATGGAACGGCCCATTTTATAGTGCCACTCTCTTGAAAATTATAAGTTGTTACTTACTTACAGAGATGCGAACTCTCACGCTTTTTGAGGCTCAACACCCGCTCTCCCTCCTTGGGTCAAAATTTCGCGCTTTTAATATAAATACTGTAAATATTTGTAGTGATTTTTGCAAATTCATTTTGTGGGTCCAAAACAGCCAATCTCCCGCATTTTGTAGGTCGGAGGGTTGGCATCTCGCTACTTACTTACTGTATCGTGATTCACCCTGCCACTCTGTGTTGTTGTGAGCCCTCAATAACAATATTTTGTGGTATTGACGGCTCAAAAAGAGCTAGCGAAATTCAACTTTTTTCGCACGAATTTATGTTTCATTTATTGTCAATAGTTAGAAATAACGTTTAGCTATATTTCTAGCAATATCTTATGGCAGAAAGAGATTTTTTCGCCGAAAAAGATGGAAAAATGTAAACAGAAAATGCTCGACCTCGTGCGAAAAGCCCTTGTGATTGCGTCAATAAATAACACTATTTCTTGCCATTTCCTCCAGAAAATCTTTAAGAATCGCGATACAATATAAATTACGATTTTGAGACGGCAATTCCACAAAATATTGACGGCGTTGGAAGAAAATATTTTCTCCCAACTAGCCGTCAATATTTTGTGGAATTGCCGTCTCAAAATCGTAATTAGTATTTAGTATCCGATCGGTTAAAATGGAGCATAGCTTGTTGGTGTTTTATTAATAGTTTTTATTGCATCATTGCAGGAATTTCTATAGGGAGATGATCCTAGCTTCAGTGGGTAGATTCCGCCGAAAACAGCACTCGCTTTTTTCGTGCTATTTTCTTCGTGGAATTTAGCCTCCTGAAGCTTTGAATAATCATATAGAATAATATCTTAATGATTTGTTACGATTCCGTTAACACTAACCTGAATAAAATAATAGAAATTGAGATGAATTGTTCAGAAAACAGCAAGATTGCCATTCTCATTGCATCTCAGAAAGTTTAATTCAAACGTTTGCCCCAATTTGCATCTCTAGTCTTACTGGTTTTGTGTAGCAAGCACGGGGCGCACGCTATTTAAAACAGCTAGGAATGCTTCTGATTGGCTGATTTTTTCCCCGCCAATTTTGACGCGCGTGCGTGCGACATGGGAAACCCGTATTAGCTTCATTCTCGTACCCAGAGCTCCCTAGCTCTTCTGCTCGCAGGGGAGGCTCTGGGGACATCCATTTGAGGGCCGTCGCTGATTGGTTGATTTTGAGTGTTGGAGCATGCGCTGAAAGGTCTTTCTCTCAGCGGCTCTGTATTAAATCTCGCGCATGCGTTAGTAGCTGGCACCAGAGCCTCCCCCGCGAGGTTACGAGCCGGGGAGCTCTGGGTTCGAGAATGTATTAGCTCCGGCTAAGGCTCACGTAGCGCGCCAGTCTAGTCCCTAGCGTTCTGGGTGGGCTTCCTGTGGTTGGGAAGACGTATGACGTCACAGGAGCCATCCCCGAACGCCCTACCACGGCCAAAACCTTTCAATGGCGAATGGAATACATTTAAAGATCCTTGTTTTGCTTTTAAGGATGAACTTGGTTCGCTAAAAAGATGTTAATTTTCGACGTTTCGAAGTGGATTTGAGGCATAGTCACCGCTGGAATTGACTGATACATTACGGAGATAGTATACAGAGGGAGTCTGATAGGGGCAAGGCCATGTAAGATTTAAAAGTCAGGATAATTAGAAACAATATTATCCAGATTACAATAGAAAGCTCTTTCTATCTAAATCCTTTAAACTATGTTCAAGAGAGTGATTCTCGAATTTTTGGTGTGATAATACACAGCCTTCTACAAATCTACAATCAAAAAGGCACCTAAACTATTCCTAAGGTCATTCTGACTTACCTCATATTTCCTCTGAGTGGCCTATTTTTAAACAGACTATTTAAACTACACCAACAATATCCATTTTGATACGTTCAAACGTCGAACTTCTGTCGCACGACATTGATATTGGGTTTATTAGTTACTAAAACAAGTAATTTCGGTACGAGTGTTCTTATGACATACTTAATGGAGAAGATCTCTTACCGTTTTCTTTGAGCTTTGGGTGGTTTTAAAATTGCAATTAAGCGCGGTGTTGGCACGACATGCAGATAGTTCATAATGCTAATGAACCAAACAATGCGAAATTGACCGCCCCCGGGGGGGGGGGGGACTCCAATATTTTTGGGTCGGGGATGATCGTCGGAAATTTTCAGTTTCGCCCCTAAAAGATACCAAACATGGCGGGCCATAGCGTGGCTCAAACAATTTATTACCCTAAAAGATAACCTAAAAGATGAGGTCATATGTACCAAGTAGGCGCGAAGGACACAGGTAACAGGTAAAAGATACCCATAAAGAAATTTCCGTGTTTGTTTCTAATTTATCGTCTTCTATCGAATAATCTCTCTTTCTTACACGGTTTTTAGAAGAACCATCATAAGAAAAAGCAATTTGGACACAGTTTCGGCCCTAAGATACCAATCTCCCTAAAATTTATTGAAGATCAAGATCACCCCTAAAAGAGACCAAACCGCCGTGAGTTTAACCCCTAAAAGATACGACGATCATCCCCGACAAAAAATATGGGAGTCCTCCCCCCTAACAATGCTTTGTTAGTATTGTACGAATCATTTCACTTGCAAATAAGTCTATATAAATCCAAGGTCACAACACTCGGTTTTGGCTATAAGATCAGTGTATAAAAATAGTATGAAATAAAGGTATTTTTAAAATTGTTTTGATAGTTTGTCGAGTTTTCATCGTATTTTGTTTTTAATTAAGCAATTCATTGTCCATTAATTCTTATCTTATTAAATCTTATCTTGTACTCCAATGTCCATTAAAAATGGCTCAAAATGGCCGCATATAATACATCGCACAGGGTTTTGTTCAAAATTTTAATTTTTCTTTGTCGCATGTTGCTATCTCTGTTTTTGTCTCAAATATTCTGTACGTTTTGCAGTTAATGAATATGGTGCTTTCATTAAAGTTTAAAAAGGTACCAAGCTAGCGGGTCGCGGAGTGATATTAGGCTTTAAACTTTGTTTCTCTACCATTTTATGGGAGAATTAGTACTTTGATCAGGAATTATGCAAACTTTGTTAAATCATATCTAAAATTCATATCCTTCAATTTTCATTAAAATTTGGAATTAAGCTTTTGGTAATAGAAACTCTTTGTATACGGAATCCTGAGCTTATATATTGAAATATGGCGAAGTTAAGCATTTATTTTTTGGTCATTTCCGCTCTGTCGACACGAACGCCAGCTAGTGAAGCCTGGAGGCGAAAAAATAATCGGCAGCCATTTATGAATTTGGTGTATGCTCCCAAGAAAATACTAAAATCAAACCACGTTTGAAAATCCAGAGCGCAAAACAGTTTTTGTTTTCTTTTGCTAAAGACATAGACATAGACATATTTTATTGGCACTGTATAGCGCAAACGGTTGCATGGGCTCGTTTGCCAATAAAAATAGCGCCAGTTAAAAAAAAAAGAAAATCAAATCAAATTCTAGTCAAAATTAATAACAGGTAAGCAATCTTTATCAAGCACAGCTTTTTTCGATTCGCTAAACTGCGACAAAAAGAAAATGTGGCACTCTATATTAAACATATTTTAGATATTTCTGGTTTGGACCATGTATGGCTCTCGGGACTAAATTACTCAGGGCTAACAGTGAAATATATGCAACAAAGGCTATGGGATATAGAGCAGCAAAACAGACTAAGCGAAATTTTCAGTGATAACAGAAAAATCCCCGATCAGTGTATAAAAATCTGGGGGAGGGGAGGGGGGGGGGGGTTACTTGGAAGTTAAAATGGTAGGAATGACCGTCGGGAAGCCCAAATTTCCATCATAAAAAATTACCTGCCTTAGAAGTAATTCCACCCTAAAAAAATATTCTTCGGCCCTAAAATACCCTCTTCAGCGCACCGTTTTAGTTCAAGTAACCCTAAAAAATACCTAATGTTCTTTGGCGTACTCGTCCAAAGAACCCCTTGCCCATTTTAACCCCTACAAAATATGAGTCATATTAATTGGAGATATAAGATGTATGGATTCCCTCCTCCCCGGGATAAAAATAGTAACGAGACAAAGGTATTTCTAATATGTTTTGATGTTTTGGGGAAGAGGTCAAAACAACAGTACTTTATAAGTATCCAGTTTAATAGAGGGGTAGGTCTACCCACCACCTCTTTCAATTTTACTCTGAAAGTCTGATTTTCAACTGCCGATATCTCATTAAATAATTGATGAATCATGGTGAACCCTACCGTTGTGCTCTAAATGAAGAGAGCAACTCATTTGTACAACAAAACCAGGTATCCTTTACTTGTGCTTCGAGAAAATAACCACTGGATACTTATGGGGAGTGGTAGTACCCGATATCCCACCACCTCATTCACCATCCCTGATACCTATCGAGTACCGTTGTTTTGACCTCTTCCCTTGTCGAGTATTCTACCCATCGGCAACACACTTTTCAATCTTTTCCTTGCGCTCCATATCAACCATGAACAGCTATTTATTTCATTGTCGCCTGTTGCTATCTCATTTTCGTCACAAAGATTGCAATGAATGCATATGGTGTTTTCATTAAAGTTAAAAAGGTACCAAGCCAGCGATCAATCACAGAGTGATACACCAAATTCATAAATGGCTGCCGATTGGAATAACTTTGGTTTTTGCTCGAGCTCGTGTGAAAAAATGAATTTGGTGTATGCTGCCAAGAAAATCCTAAAATTATAAAATCAAAACTACGTTTGAAAATTCACAGCTATGAGATTGGTGTATAAAAATAGTAATGAAACAAAAGTATTTTTGTCGAGTTTTCATCGTATCTTGTTTTTAAGCTAATTAAGCACTTCATTGTCCATTAACTATGACAAGACTATAGAGTTTAGTTCAGCTAGAGTATTAGTTCTGCTCTTTGTAAGGGTCCGCGAAATAGCGCTGCGCACAGATTCTAAAAATAGATCCAGACAGACAATCCCTCTGAAATCCCATTCAGAAGGATCGTGCTCAAACTACGAGCATGGGTAGGAGTACATTCAAACTCGCTGCTATATAAGGAGTGGAACTACCAGTTTACCAGTTCATTTTGTATCGTTCTTTAAAAAGAAAACTGGAGACAAGTATATTTGATGTCTGAGTTTTTAATTAGTGTGACGTCATCTGTTGGCAGCGCTTTTGAAATATGCAATGCCCAGGTTCTATTTTCCGAAATTTGAAAAACAAACTTTACCCAAATGTATCTCGATCATATGCTATTTTAGTTTGTCTCATTGTCTCTCTTGTGCTATAATTATGTTGTTGTTGTTCACTGTCCTTGGGTCTTGTGTTCACAGGAATGTGGAGTCTTTAAAAAGGATAAAACTATAGCACAGTGAACCAAGTCTTCATTTCCTTGCTGTTCGAGGAGGAGTGACTACAGACATGGCTTCTAAGCTCTGGCTTATGCTCTTCTATGTTCTTTTAGCAAGTGAATTCTCGTATGGAAAAACTACGACTAATGGTACGTTAGCTTTCTGCCGTTTTTACATTGTTCTTTCTTTAACAATTAAAGTCCTTATATAAAAGAGTCGTGCAGTAAGTCCTACTTAAAACTTGTAAAACAGTAAAACTTGTCGAAATTCGAAAAGTGAGCAAAGTTTTATGCATAAGTCGGAAAACCGTTTTCATGGTTCCAGGCGCGTGCCTGCCTTTAGCCCGGACTTAACAATATTTGGCGATTTTTTTAAGGATTGAGGTAAAAGAACTACTAAATAGTTCAAGTTTTTGTAGCGACAGAGGCAGTTTCTAAGGCGGTCGCAATGAATTGGGTCCACATAAAGCTACTTAACCGCGACCGAAGTGACTGTATATTTGTATCATTTTCTGTTGAAAAAGAAACTATTAGGAGGAAGTTGTAACATTGCTTTATCCAATTCAATATCGACAGTGGTTCTTAAATTAATCACGTGATGGCAGTTTTCAAGAGCTCTTGTGGTTTTACATGACCCGGTAGCAAGGTCTCGCGGACGCCTTTCAGCTACCATCATTTTCACAGCATAGCAACAAACCCAGTCGGAGAAAGCATCCATTTCCATCGGCTGATTTAGATAATATAGAGCAATGTTATCTATGGAATTTGGTAAATCAATTCTGAAACTCTGTTTTGAGAAGTTTTTAAGAGTTCAACTACACATAATTCGTCTAACTAATTATAATAATTCGAGTGGCTGACACGGGCTCTTTAAGTTTGTATTAGACTATCTGATGTCTTTCCTTCCGTGTTAATTAAATTGAATGATAGAATAGTATTATCTCCAAATTATAAAAAGGAAGAACGAAACAAACAGAAAACAAGTGTGATCACTGCAGAAGCGAGTAGTCCGTCTGTTTGTATAATGAGGACTCCTGGTTTTGTTTCTTTGTTTTCTTAACTCGATGAAACCGACACGCCATTAATGAAATTTGCGAATAATTTCACTTTCTATATAATAAGTCTATAATAATTTCCCTCGCAAATATTAAAATCCGCGATCACAATATCCACTGGTGACGGTCTTCGCAGTCATTCGTGCTCTCAATGAATCGTGAAAATAATTTCACTTGCAAATAACTCTTGACTTTTGAAAACCACAATCGCAATATTCAATCGTCAATGTAACCTCTAAAGAGCGGCTCCGCGTAAATATCGACTGGGGTCGTGCAAGATAGTAAAACCCGAAACTTTCAAATTTTGCTCAAATAATACCTTTGGGTCACTGATAACAAAATATAAATTAAACGTTGATTGGTTAAATATTTATTTTTTAAGACGACCTAAACCGTCGAGACCAGATCGCCCCGGTAAAATCGGCTAAAATCTAACGTCGTACTTTTAAGCTGTTTCCCGGAAAACCATAACATAATCCTTGCAACAAACTTACTCCCGCTAATCTGTCATGTCTATTGTCTATCTCAACTTAATTTCAAGCTCCCTCAAGTATAAACAAATTTTTGACAGCTTTCTGAAATGTGATCTCCAACGCTTTCGTTTACCGAGACCAGATTTTGAGTAGTTTTGAGGTGCTCGAAAACGCATTTGCTACAACTCGGGTGATTAAATATTTTCAATCATTAGAAAGAACAATATTTACTCTACAAAACCGTGAAATAAAATTTTGGTTATCTTTTATTCCGCGCCGCTGAGGGATCCCAACGCCGAAGCCACTTGAGCGCTAAATTGACCTTTTGACACAAGCAGGACAACAAGCCGTAACAGCACAAAGACAAAGCGTTCACTCACGAGAGTTATCGACTGAAATCGAATGAAAAGGAAATAATTACATAACTATAGAACACGGAATTACTGTTCAAATAGCTCGTTGAGGCAGTTATTTTAGGTTAGAATGGGCATTTGTAGGTATCTTAGCATGCGACTGAATCAATCGCTGCGGCAGAATATTTGCTGGGCAAACAAACTTCCATGAGCACAATTATAATAGCATAAACAGATTTCACACATGCTAAACAACACAAGAGTTCATTTCTATTTAAATTTTACCTTGATTTGGCATTTCCTTACCGCAAAAGCCCAATTTGTAGTCCTATCGAACGCGAACTGAAGCGTGTTTTGACAGCTACAAAACCACGTGCAACGACAGTCACACAATCGCGTGACCACAGGCAACCCGTATGCAGCTCAACATCCACACTCACGGAGAGAAAACACCTAGCACCCTAGAGTTTCCTAAATCACGGCAAGCAGCCCGAATGACAAAGAGAGGATAGAATATTTACTGAAGTCAAAATCACACTTAGTAAAGAAAAAAACACGAGGGTCTTCGTTTTTCCGATGGGAAAAACGAAGACCCTAAAATATTTTTGCTCCAATAATGCGCCAAGGGTTTCTTAAATCACGGCGAGCACCCTAGAGCTTCCTAAATCACGGCGAGCAGCCCGAATGACGAAGAGAGAGGATAGAATATTTACTGAAGTCAAAAACACGCTTAGTAAAGAAAATATACGAGGATCTTCGTTTTTCCGATGGGAAAAACGAAGACCCCAAAATATTTTTTCTCCAATAATGTGCCAAGAGTTTCCTAAATCACGGTGAGCAGCCTGAATGACAAAGAGAGAGGATAGAATAGTTACTGAAATCAAAATATGGCGAATGTTCTTGTTGTTGTTATTTTCCCGCCTCTTTTCGACTCCCTGTGGAAATAAAACCGCTGTTCATTGATTGCGGGCCCAGTAATAACAGCGATCGAAAAATAGAGCCAAATCGACAAATTACTCGATTTGCACGATAGAAAAGCAAGCAAAATGCTGTAATACAGTCAATCCGATGACCTGAGCGTGAGTACAGTCATTATTTCATGGGGTCTTCGTTTTTCCGATTGGAAAAACGAAGAGGGGGTCTTCGTTTTTCCCGTTGGAAAAACGAAGATCCCAAGTTAGCTCGTCCATGTTTGCTAAAATTACATGAAATCACGAAGAGCAGAGGGCAGGAACACGAGTACAGTCACATTTCATGAGGTCTCTTAGGTCTTCCATCTAAGTTTTTCCCATCTTCGTTTTTCCGACACCCTTCAAATCTCAATGGAAATTGCAAGCGATTCAATATGAAGGGACTGAATGGACAAACACAAGAGGTATTTAAACAATGTTGTTAGTTTTATGGAAATTAGCATTTCTGTAGCTTACTTTCGCAGCGGCACCTACAAAACCTGGATCATGGATCGTCGGATCGGATCGGATCATCGGATCGGATCGTCGGATCGGATCATCGATGATCAAGGGATGGGAAACGTTGTATGGCCGTCACCGTTGTATGACGTCACCAATGACCGTTATTGATGACGTCATATAAACTAGATAATGTAATATCTCGACAAGGAAACATTCTAACAGAAGTCCAAAGTAGGGAAAGTTGTCTCCAAGGCAAGGGGCTATACAAACGCCTGTCACGTGATATGATGTCATGTATAACAACCTTAAAACAAAAAACAACAACAGTATCTGACATGATATTGGCAAACTTGGGGGAAGTTGTCTCCAAGCCAAAACTAAAATCTCTCCAATTTTAGAACTTCTATTAGTCGTTAAACAACGTTTGATTGTTGTCAAGATATTTGATTTTCTAGGTTTTGACGACGTCATATCACATGATAGGGGGTTGTTCCCCTTGGCTTGGAGACAACTCTCCAAGTTGGAATGTTCCCTTGTGTAGATGTTACATTTTCTAGTTTTAATGACGTCATAGATGAAGATTTATCGAATTTTATATTGATGATCCGATCCGATCCGATGATCCGATCTGATGATCCGATCTGATCCGACGATCCGTGATCCAGGTTTTGTAGGTGCCGCTTTCGCAGTTTATACGTCTAAATAAAATGTTTTTTTGGTTTAGTATGTTGTTGGTTTTTGTGAACCTGTTTCGACCTGACAAAAACTTTTGCTTTCTCTTGTTTTATTTCAAAAACCCATGAAAACTTATTTTTAAATAAAAGCTTAAATTTATTTCACTAAACTGTCATTAAACATTTTGTTTATGAAAGTATTATTATATTTCATTCCAGTTGATTTTGTTTTGACGAGTGAAAAATGCAATGTTTTCAATTTCAGTTTTACTGTGTTCGCTTGAACGCTTCAGTGTTATTCGTGTTCGGAGCTGCGAAAATCTGTTGGCTATGTTATAAAAGTAATGGTCCATGCTTAGCTGTGCGTATATCCAGTTCTGGAAGCACTTGGATAGTTGAGAGAGCAGTCAGCTAGCTAGAGTCACACTCGGCTAACGCCTCGCTACCTTCGTGCTCTCTCAACTATCCGCGTGCTTCCAGAACTGGATATACGCACGCTTAGCATGGACCATTACTTAACTTGTGCATAGAAATCGACCAATCAGAGCGCGTGTTATATCGTAGCTATTTTATAAAAAGGAATCCTCAATCCCTGCGGTGCGGTTAAAAATGCAATGAGCCTGAATGCCTTTTTGCACTTTTTGTAACAAATTGATAACTTTCTATTTCCCACAGGAAACCCACCTGGGAGCGAAAATGATGCGCAAGCGGTGAACAGTGAAGTGAAAGGTAATTTAAACTTGTCGCGTTAATCGGAAAATCACTCAAGTTCAACGGAAAGTTGTGACATTGGGACTTTAGCGCAATGTCCCTGAAGAAGTATTCATACTAGCAACAAATTCAACGTTAATTGTTTTCTAATTCCACAGAACCTAACGATGATAAAAATGACAATGATGAGGATATTTCAAGAGTTGAGGAGTCGGCAGGTTTGTCTGCGAGTTTGTCTGTATATACTCTTTGTCTTTCTGTCGAGTCTTAGTGTTTGTCGGTCTGTGTGCCGTCGGTCTGTCTATCTGCCTGCCCGTCTGTCTTAGTGTCTGTCTGTCTTAGTGTCTTTCTGGTCTGTCTTAGCATTTGTTTGTCTGGCTGTGAGTCTGTCTGTCTGCCAGTCCATCTGTCTTAGTGACTGTCTGTCTTAGTGTCTTTCTGTCTGTCTTAGCGTTTGTTTGTCTGTGTGTCTGTCTGCCTGTCCATCTGTCTGTCTGTCTGTCTTAGTGTCTTTCTGTCTGTCTATCTATCTGTTCTTGCCACATTAGTGTGCTCATAATTTCTCCTTCCTGCTACATAGATCTTTTTGAGGGTGACATAGTAATAGATGACCATATACGAAAGTTGTTGGAAGGCAAACTATCGGACACTGTCAAAGGACAGAAGTGGCCCGGAGGAGTCTTATGGTACAAACTTCACAGAAGCTTAAGTAAGAAACCAAGACTTCATGTAAAAATTCACAAGTTTACATTTCCGAACGTCAAACTGCGTTTTGGCTTCCGTCTATCAAACCTGTAAGACCCTGCGCATGGATTTTTTCGTTACATTTTATGGTGAGAAATTTGGTTTCAATGCCTAGGTAGTTTCAATGCCTTGTAGTTCAAGTACCCAGAGCTATTCACTTGTTTGATTGATGGAAGCCAAACTGCGGTTTGTTAGTTGACGTAGAGTTCGCAGAATTATGAAAATTGCAGCGGAGTGAAATCGTTGAATTCATTCCGTGTAGCAATTCGTTTTGTAATGACTGTTTCCTTCAAATTACATGACAGAAACCCACGCAAAGAACGCGATTGCCACAGCAATGAAGCACATTTCAAGCAAGACCTGCATAAGGTAAATTATTATATGGCTGTGACGTCATTTTACCATAATATATAGATTTATTATATCCATTTTGAAATCACTGTCAATCCCTGCAATCTGATTGGCTTACAACAGTGCGATTTATTCCCAAATCGCATCCTTTTGAGTCTAAATCGCATCTTTTTGTCAGCCAATCATAATGAAGCACCAAAATCAATCAGCCAATCAGATTTCAGGGTTAAAAGGCACTGACCAATCAGATTACAGGAAAATAATGACAGGAAAACCATCTTCCTGAAATTTTTTGGGGAAATTCTCCCTTTCTTCTTCTGCTTGAAAAGAAAAACAAGAAACAAAGACAAAACTATGGATAAAACTTTAACTATTTACAGTACCTTTTTATCTGTCGATTTTCCAGAGTATGATATCAGTTTCACGACAATATGTATGATTTTCAAGGGAATAATCCAGCACGTCTGGTGCAAAATTCCGGTCCCGAGTCCAGGAATCCGAGTCCACCGAAAAACAAACAACAGCAAATTCCACAAAATGAAAAGATGATGATTTTACATGCTTTCCGGTAGACAATGTGGTAGAAGAGCTGAAGTCTAAAGTGATCAATAAGAACACTTCCCAGTTAACACAAAGCTGGATGAAAGTGTTCCGCAGATTCACAGCTGATAGTGAAACGATGCCGCCATCTTGAAAATCACCTTTGCTCATACATACATATCTATCAAACTCCACTCTCCCTCAAACACGAAGAACACTACCATCCACTGCCAGATGCAGCAAGCCGATGAATTTAGCAATACAGCTCATGGCTTCCAAGCATAATCTGCAGTCAAGTTTTTGCCATCGCAAGTCAGCTTTCACCCAGCAAAGTCGTCAGTTCCATCGCAAAACTTCAATATTTCTACGTCTCCAACTCCACTCTTCCACTCCATCTCCAAGGCCTCAATAAAAGCGACGAGCATTCCTTCCTTGTGTCAGACAATGACAATTACTTTGTTGAATTTGATTTTAAACATGAGTGATCGAAATCGTTTTGTTTGTCACATGACAATTTCCTGCATATAATGTGTTCGATTTGCATACAATGTTATTGTGAGGCATTTCCGGTTTCAAGAAAATAAAATGAAAGAATCCTCTGGGCTCTAGAATGTGATTTCAAAATGGATATAATAAAGTGGTAATTGAACTTCGTGTCGTGCAATTTTGGTCTGAAAGCATACTTGTGATTTCATGATTTCAGACCAAATTGCACTCCACTCAGTTCAATTACCATTATTTATTAGGTAATGCCTAAACGCGGAACTCCAATAGCCCAGGTTCGAATTACGCTCCAATGCTCACAAGACAAAAGCTTCAAATCGAGGCTTTCTCCAAGTTCTAATACATTTACAGTAATTTCAGAAGAAAGCCTCGACTTGAGGTTATTGTTTGTAGGCATTGGAGCGTAATTCGAACATGGCCTATTCATACACACCACTTCTTACTGCATCGTTTAGTCTTATATCAAATGTATCCAGTTTTGAGGAGCCCAGCGTGGGATACCTAGCATGGGGTTTCAGTGAATTTTGAAATGATCACCCTGGAATTTATGGTTGCCCAACCTGGAATTTTACGGTTGTAAATGACCGATTGATAATTAATTGAGTTGATAGAAGAAGAATATTGAAGAGAATCAAGAGAGAGAAAATATAATCCCCAGAGAACGCAACCCTAACCCACGGGTCTCTTTCCATGACAGTGGCAGAAGAGCGTGACACTTCTATTTTTAGAAAAGGGAGCTATTTTTAGCGGCGCCTTCTGATTGGTCGTATCCTACCAACAGACATCATTGTGAGGACTGCTTGTGTGACCAGTATGCCATGCTTAGTTCCGGTCTGAATCAGCTGGAGGTCAGGTAAAGAAGTTTTCTGAAATTCACAGCGAAAATTCAAATTAAGTAGCTACATTTTCTAGAAAATCACAACTATAAATGAACCTGATTCGTATTTAAACTAAATCCTAGTATAAGTACAAATTTGTCTAGCGATTGGAGGGTCGGGCTTTGCTTTTTTAGAGTACAACTGATAGTACAATTATATTGAAATATAAAATAGATGTGTAATAGGGTTGAGAAACATTTATATATGCTCCTTCTGTTCTTTGTTTCTGGGCGAAAGACCTGAGAAACAGAAGTTTTGGAAGACGGTGACTCATTGCTGGTTTTGTGTCAAATTGAACTCAGAAAATCAACCCGGCTTTGTTGCGCTACAGTTTTCCCAATATTGCAAAACAACTTTCCATATAAATAAGATTTAGTTTTCAATAAGCTATTACATGTAGGTGACAAATTTCTGTAGTGTCTAAAGTATGTTTTTACTAAACGCCTAAATTTTGACTCTTTCAAAGTTGTGTTTCAGCCAGCTCAACGCATACAGCGACAAAACTCACTTTGAAATGAAAACAAAAAACAAACTTGACCAAATTTTAGTCAATAAAAAGGAAATTGTATACACACAACTGGGACCATGTCCATATCGACCTAGAATAAATAAGTAAATCCCCGAGTAAATCCCGGAGGTTTTGCTGTTTTTGCTTTCATTTTGCCTACCTGCTCGGATTGTTTGACGCGAACTTCATATGATTTATCCGTGTTTCAAATGAGAAACCAATTCATCCATAGTCCTGGTGCTTTTGTGTAAATCCTTTATGCTTCCTTAATCCATCCGTAGATACCAAACATCATTTAAACTTAATTTCAAATACATATCTTTATTAATCACTTTCACTTGGCGAAAGTTTTCGAGGCCGTGGTTCTTTTCGGCTGCTTTTCTGGAGTCGTTTGGACCATTTCGATTGTTTTCAGTGTTTGTTTTCCTTGCTCTCTGTTTTGGATAATCTAAAGACATCTGTTTATCTGTTTACCTAAACTATTAGAACCAGAAACAATCGAACAATGCGAGGAGATACATTTTCACAGTTTTCCGATCTCGGAAAGCACTGCAGCACGCACGTTTGTCGTTTGACCTCCAGCTGAATTTTTAATGAGGCTCCAAAAAGCGGATGTGACGTCATCCGGGAATCTATTTTTAGAGTTACTGCCACTCAGATCAGATGGGTCATGGGGTCGCGTTCTCATGGGATCATTTGAAAGCCGTTTAAACTCATCGTCTGATAAGTTGGGGTTAGGTACCGGAGCGCCATAGGGTCGCCCGACCCGGCGCTCCCCGAGGAACCATGGCAACCGGGCCACAGCTCCCCGCCCACCATGGGGGCACCCGTCACACTGATTGCTCAGTGGAATATACCTACCTGGGGGAGGGCGGGAGGGAGAAACAAATGGCAATGTGAGAGTTTGTTTACAACTCGAGTTCACAACTATAAATGCAGGCCCGCGAGGTGTGGGATATGCGGGGAGTCCCAGGGGCCCCAGGACACGAGGGCTCCCAAGGCAATCGATATATGATCGGGAAGCGTGACGCCTCGACTCGGTTTAACTTCGCCTAAATTGCATTCAGCCACATATTACACTGAAGCAAACTTGTTACGACCGGTTTTGCGCGCATTAAAATGGCTTCCCGATCGTGTGCTTGTCGTGCTTGTCGAAACATGTACTTTTACTATAGTGTATTTAAAAAAAAAAGTTTTCTTTGTCGTATTAGAAAAAACTCATTATAAAGATGTTTTTCATGTGATACTGGCGGATGCTTAAGACAGGTTGTTTTAGAACCTCGAGCAATTTGACCACGAGCGGTCAAAAATATATTTTTAGACCAAATTGCAATTTTCGCTACCCTTCTTTTTATACCCAGTCCAGCCTGAAAACCCTACCCCTTTCTTACATTCAACCTGAAAACCCTACCCCTTTATTATCCTCCAGCCCGATAACCCTATCCCTTTCGGACCGAGCATCCCCGTATGTCCAATATAGGGAGTAACCCCCAGACTCATGGGAACCTGAAAAAATAAAATCCAAAGTTCACAGAAATGCTGCAAAAAGAATGAAAAAACTTTGCCAATGGGAATCCTTTATACATCTCTGTATTATTTTAGAAAACTTCAGTTTCTCGGGTTTCCATGAAAATGTTTTGGTATATACCACTGCTGATTTCGTTCATGGGAACCTTCGAAATCACACCAATATAAAGGCAATAGGTGTCAAACTTTATAGTAACAATCGCCAGTTGGGATGGAAGAGATCCGTATCAAACACGTAACGATGAGTAAAATAACTTTATCAACGGGGCTAACTGATATACACGAGTGGACAGAAATCCAAGCTGGACGAGAGAGCAAATCGTGCTTGGTGACCCGGCAACCACAGGTTGACCGGTCCTAACTAATCTGTATACTGGCGCGGCTTCCTTTTCTCTTCAAACATAAGACAACAGGGCAGCTCTATCGACCTTGCTGTAGCAGCGGCATTAATATTGGTAACGGGAACAGTTTCAATATGAACGATAGTACACTGTAACGATGTATACTGCCTGACTATTAAAACTATCTATCAAAAGTCAGTGATGTAGTCCGTAGGTATTCAGGGGGACGTCTCTGACGCGCAGACTTCCTAAGGCCAGCGGGAGTAGGATCTGGGTCTGAGTCGGGCGTTGAGGTACCTTCGTCCGGAGCGTGCCCAGTGGTTATCTGCACAGGAGTTACTGGTTTCATAGGAGATGTATCGGCATCAAGGGTGTAGATATCAGCATCGGTATGTCTGGGGGAGGTGGAGCAGCTGCCACAGACGGAATTGGTGTTTGCTCTTCATCGAGTGCTGAGGTAGCTGCGGACCCGCTGTCTATCAAGTGCAGGGGAGTGGAATTACCTCGTGAACGGGATACAATGTCTATGTTAGACGGAACCGCAAAGCACTCACTTTCTTGACTCTATACGAAGTGTTTCTGAGTTGGGTGCCTTTGAATTTCTGTACATTGCACCAAGGACCGTCCGTAGATGTAACTAAATACATGTCTCTGGCATGCGACTTGTCCCGGTCACCGAAGTAGATTAGATCACCAGGAGATATGTCGGGGGTCAGGATTGTCGTACCGAGAGGTGCTTTGCAGCTAGCACTGTAGGCGTGATTACGTGATCTGTCCTGGGCTTGTGTAGAGATTAGTTATCGATCGCTGATCGGAAGCTGAACGCTCGTGAATTGATCGCGTTGCGTCCACATTTCACGTGACGATAACCCGCGTGTCCGAATGCGGGCATTGAGAGTAGCGACTGCAACAGAAAGCGTGAGTGGTGTTACAGGGTTGCCGAGAGGGTCTTGTTTAAGTAGCTCGCTCTCAAGTTCCTGCACAGCCTTTTCGGCTACGGGATTTTTATTACGGTTCTTCACTCGTCCGATTTCGAGACAGATCCGATGCTTCCGAAGGAGTTTGTCATCCTTACAGTGCTGCTCGCCGAACCGTTTCCACCGGGCTAAAGTTTTTGACATCTTTTTTACAAGTTTTGAGGTTTTTCATCCAATCGGGTCGCTGTATGTTGGGGGCGGGGTTGTATCTCAAAACAATCACCGCGACCACACACAGTTCAAAGTACTTGACCATGGCGAAGTATCAAGTGAAAGTCCAATACGGAGAACAGCGATTTTCAACTTTCCTTCTTGAAAATGTGTCTTATGAAGGGCTTTTGTCTAGTATTAGGAAAAACTGCATGTCTCTGGCGCACTTGGATGATGAAATGATACGCCTTCGATACCGTGATGAGGATGGGGATCTTGTGAACATTTCCAAGGAGGACGAATTTGCGCTTGCAGATATGTTACGAGCGGCCAAAGAGGTGAAGGACAGGGATTATAAGAAGATTTTTATCAAGGCTCATGAAAATGATTCCCCAGTGTGTCGAAAAACAAGGAAGCTCGACACTAGCAGCACGTGCACTATTAGGTTCGACGCCGTCGACTTCAAAGGATGGTAGTTGTTTACAACCGCGGCAACTCGCCTTTGCAATGCCGAATCCTCCTACAGAAAATCTTTACCAGATACATCCCAAAACGAAACACAGCCCCCTTGACTCAAAGCAGCAAGAAATGAAGGAAAACCTGCAGGTTTTACGGGTACAGATCTCGTCTGCAATGGAGGAACTGGATAAACTAAATCAGATAGACAAAACGTTCATGTCGCTATCAACAGTACGAGCGCGCTTATGTACTTCATGTCATTTGAGCGGCCATACAAAAACGACTTGCTCTAACGCTCCATGCATTGATGTGAATAGATGTAAAGTCAGGGATAAACACCCAGAACAAAAAGCCAAGATGCAAGCCATGCATACAGCGTGAAATAAAGAGCCTGGAGAAACAATATTCAGACGAAGAAGCACGTTTCGAAGCTTTCGTGTCGGCGCGCGAAAGAACGGCCACTTCATTTTTCGCTCAAATGCGCCCGCGGCTTCGTGCCCAAAATCTCTTGAAATATGGAGCGGGCAAGAGAATACAGCTGGATCGTGACCTTCTTATCCTTCAACGAGCCCTTGGGAATCAGATCCCAGAGAATGAGGACGAAGACTGGAGGCTACCGCAGCTAATTGAACAATTCCAGAACTCCCAAGTGAAAGCGTTGATGTCGTAATAACAATAAACAAGAGCTCATAACATGGGCTTTGATCCAGAACTTTCAACAGAAACAGCCTTATGTTATCGTTGGGATGTTTGGACATTTACTGATTTGTTTATATTCTTAGAACATACAACAATAGCGATGCAATCAGACATTTGATTTGTATTGTACTTTACTTCATAACTACACTTGTTGTGCTCATGTACTCACGACTCGGGACATTTCGGAATAGATGGTTTTGTTCACAGTTCTGGGAGTTTATCAAAGCTTTGTATGCGATGTCTTGAACCTAAAATATCTGTTCCTTGATATCAGAACTTTGTACAATTATCTATTCAGGAAAACTTTTTGCGACCCAGAAAGGTGAGACCTGATTCGATCGAAAGATAACAAACGTTTCCAGCAGTTCAAACTTTTGAGAACGATGCTAGTTCCACATTATTTATGTTATGTCTATGGTGGCCTAGGAGAGCCATAAGAAAATTCTTCATTTTCTGGCACTTTTATTTTATTTTTATGTTTTTTTATGATTTTATTTTATGAAAAAAGAAATTATCAAATATGAAATATGAAATTAAATATTATTAATTATAAAATATGAAAGAAAAAAAAAGTTATGAAATAAAAGAAATATTTTATTTTATATTAAATGAAAAAATAAAAATAAAAAATTCTCGTAGCAGCCTATCGAGGCCATAGCCCACAATGCAATAGGGTCAGCGGTTGTACCCACGCCAGATAACCAAGATGGCGGCTGCACGAATCAGGAAGACGGAACAGACTACGGAACAGGGACGATGAATGGACTGCAGATATTTTACTTAAAGAAGATTTGGAAAGATTCGTCCGTCAAAACTGGAGGAAAAGGGAGATTCTTGATTTTATGGAGAGAAGTACCCAATGTACGCTTGGAGTGAGCGAACTTTGACGCGAAGGCTACAGTATTTCGACATAAAATTCACTAATTATGAGGCAGATATTGATGATTTAAAGGAGGCCGTTCGGAAGGAGTTCAAAGGCCCAGGGCAACTGCTTGGCTATCGTGCCATGCAACAAAAGATCCGGGAGTTACACGGGTTGAACGTGCCCCGGGATCTTGTTTATGAAGTTTAATGCAAGATGTAGCTCCAGAAGGACTAGATGCGAGAGGAGGCGTAGGTCAAGCAAAGCGGCATCGAAGAACCAACGTTTTTACTACTGGTGTAAGTAGACATACTTGCAGTTCCTAAGGCCAAAACAACAGGTTTCGGAATAGTTTCATAGTTTTTAATGCTTTAAATCAATTTTTAGAGTAAGTAATATTTTTATCCAATTTCAGCTGCTACCTTTTCAATTTTTAGAGTTTTATATATGTACATACAATCATCATAATTTATAGTAATTAGTTTTATTGTTATCAATGTGTTATTAGTAGTATTTATTATTGTAAACTAGCGTAATTCAACCCTAATGGTTGCAATGCTTTTAAATAAACCTATCTATCTATCTTTCTGTGGTCATCGTATTGGGGGGGGGGAGGGGTGGGGAGGGGCAGACCCCCTGTGCTCTGCTCCCCCCTGACTTTGCCCCTGGTGTTATACCATTTTTGCTTCTCTATCCTTAAGGGAGCTGACTGTATGATGTCATTAGATGGACATGACAAGCTTTGTGGATACCAGAAGTCTATGTTCCCCCCGGGGGGGGGGGGGGGGGGGGGGGGGGTTCTTCACATGTCGACCTGATAGGGGTGCTCGTCGTATTTTTTAGGGGTCAAAATCGACTCTCCGGTATTTTTTAGGGTGTATCGGAGAAACATTGTGGTTTTCACTAATAAATGGTATTTTTTAGGGGTACGCAAATGAATGAAAGGGTCACAAACCAAGCAAAACGTTTTCTGGCTTTCTTTCTTCATTTATAGCTCTAAAAAATGGCCTGTTTTGAGATAAGAAACAACGAACAAGCACAAAAAAGGTTTATTGTTGGTATTTTTTAGGGGTCATTTTGTTTTATAAGGTATTTTTTAGGGGGTGGATTTTTTTATGTCCTGTATTTTTTAGGGTATATTTTCCGATGTCCCGACGAGCACCCCTATCACTCTTACTTGGGAGAACCCCCCCCCCCCCCCCCCCCCCCCCCCCCCCCCCCCCCCTCCCCCCCCCCGGGATGTTCCCCCTATGCATTTATGGCGCACAAGACACATATAGTGCACGGATTAACTTCCTGCGGATCTGGACATACAACAATAATCCTAAAGTGATAGGAAGGTTCTACTTGGACTATCGTTGGACTATTGTTGTGATGTGATGCAACAGTTTTAGCTGTAATCACAGGGAATTTCTGCAGAAATGGCTATCCATGTGAATTCCAAACAATTCCCATTCTTCTACCATGGGAAATTCAGCTTTTCCCATGGATGGGTTTCTGCAGAAATTCCCTGTGATTACAGCTAAAACTGTTGCATTAGACACACTATTTTAAAAAAAACTCAAATTATTTTTGGATTTTTGACTTTGCTGTTCCGCCAACCAAAATATCTGAGCCAATGAAACTCTTGCCCTGTTTTGCCTAGTGCAGTCTGAACTAAAACAGGACAATGTCACAATGGAAAGCCAAGCGACTGCACTAGGCGAAACACTGGCAAGAAGCTGTTTGGCTCATAAGATTTGACTGGCAGAGCAGCAAAGCCAAAAACAAATTGATGTTTTGAAAATGCGGATCGCAATGCAACGATTTTAGCTGTAAATGAAGGAACTTGATCTTAAAACACCAGCCCCAAGATGATGAACTCCAATAGTGAATGAGGAAAACATTGATGATAGGTAAATTATCATATGAGTATCTGCAACAATGTCTATGTGTTTGAACCATTCTATTCATAAAGATAGAACATAGACTTCTGGTATCCACAAAGCTTGTCATGTCCATCTAATGACATCATACAGTCAGCTCCCTTAAGGACAGAGAAGCAAAAATGGTATAACACCAGGGGCATAGCCAGGGGGGAGCAGAGCACAGGGGGTCTGAAAGGGAAAGTTCGTTGGCAATGATGAATATCCACTACACCCGACCCATAGAAGTGGATACCATCATTGACACATTCGCAACGCGCCATATCCAAGGAGCCTTTTTTTGCAGACATTTTGGCTGACGAATAAAGCTACTACTTCTTTACTATAGCTTTGGCTGTTACAAGGTACAATTTGGACACAAATGTCCGACTCCCCCCCCCCCCCCCCCTTCCCCAACCAAAATTCCTGGCTACGCCCCTGAACACAGAACCAACAAGTTGGATAAACTGCTAAATCTATACTGCAAGTATGTCTACTTACACCAGTAGTAAAAACGTTGGTTTTTCGATGCCGCTGTGCTTGACCTACGCCTCCTCTCGCATCTAGTCCTTCTGGAGCAACATCTTGCATAAACAAGATCCCTGGGCACGTTCAACCCGTGTACCTCCCGGATCTTTTGTTGCATGGCACGATAGCCAAGCAGTTGCCTGGGCCTTTGACCTCCTTCCGAACGGCCTCCTTTAAATCATCAATATCTGCCTCATAATTAGTGAATTTTATGTCTTTTCCTCCAGTTTTGACGGACGAATCTTTCCAAATCTTCTTTAAGTAAAATATCTGCAGTCCATTCATCGTCCCTGTTCCGTAGTCTGTTCCGTCTTCCTGATTCGTGCAGCCGCCATCTTGGTTATCTGGCGTGGGTACAACCGCTGACCCTATTGCATTGTGGGCTATGGCCTCGATAGGCTGCTACGAGAATTTTTTATTTTATTTTTTCATTTAAAATAAAATAAAATATTTCTTTTGTTTCATAATTTCTTTTTTTCTTTCATATTTCATAATTAATAACATTTAATTTCATATTTCATATTTGATAATTTCTTTTTTCATAAAATAAAATCATAAAAAAACATAAAAATAAAATAAAAGTGCCAGAAAATGAAGAATTTTCTTATGGCTCTCCTAGGCCACCATATATGTCTCTAGGAATGCAACGACTTTATTGTGACCTTCAATTTGAAAAAACAGAAATAAATATAGCCTGATTGAAATTACTAAAACATGGGGTATCCGTAGTGCCTAAAGTAAGCTAGTGACTGGTCGCGAGTAATTTCCATAATAGCCTCTGCAATAGCAATCTTGGTTTCGTGTTCTGCCAGCAGTTGATGACGCCGTAAAAACGCTTTTATCTGATTGAAGCATAGCTCACATGTGTTGAAGTCTGGAGAATATGGAGGTTGGAATATCAGCTCTATTCCACAATCAGCAAACATTCCCCTGATAATGGGTTCAACCATTATCCCGTGGTGAAACCCACAGTTATCCATCACGACGCAATCCCACGCTCTAGAACAGCGCTACCATCTATTCGGTCCAGCTGAAGAGCTTCGTCCATAAACTGCAATAATTCATGCCCATTGGATGGTCCATCTAATATGTTGTAAAAATCTACTCCGTTTACTGAATGGAGCAAATTTATTGTGTAGTTTGCGTTCGATGCGTAGCGCTGTATCTCAAAGGCTGGTTGACCGATTGGAGCGCTCCCGTAAATTCGATTCCCTGTGGTTTTTATAACACTGCTTTCATCGAAGAAATGAAGCTTGGATGGGTGAAATTGTGAAATGCGTGCAAGGTATTCATCCACTTTCTGTGTGACTTCGTCGGTAGTTGATTCTCTTGGAATCGTAGTAATACGTTTCCTTGTCATGGCATGTTTGTTTCGAGAAGTCTTGTTGATTTGCGAAATACTCGGTAGATCGTGTGGATGAACTACCCCATCTAACAAAAGCCTTTCTTTTATTTCACTGGCATAAACGCTTGGTTTTACAAGTCGCTGAACTTCCAAATATTCAGAGGCATTTAGATCAATTTTCGGGCTTGGCGTGATACGCTTTGGCGCTCTCAGGGAAGTATTTGCTTCATTATATCGTTTTATTACATTGTTCACATAAGTATGGTTCACTCTAACAGCCCTTGAAATTTCACGATGGCCAATTCCCTCGTGATGGAGGTCTAAAATTCTCTCTCTAGAAAGTGTAGGCAATGAACGTCCGTTGTCATAAAATCCACCGTATGCGTTTTCCCGTAGCTGTACGTCGGCTGCAAATAGGTAAGTAAAATGCGCGATGAGCACAGGTAGATAACACATTCAACATTCATCTTTCTAGAAAATAAAGAGCACCAGTACTCACCAAAATTACCAAAATTCATTCCAGCCGTTTACTCGTACTTCTTTTGAAAACCGCGCCAAAACACTGTGAAACGTTAACCAAGTCAACCCGACAAAAATCGACACAGTGTTTATGGGTGGAGCTCGTCAAAAAGTGAAGCTGTCAAAAAGATGTCAAAAAAATGTCAAAAACTTCATCCCAGTGGAAACGGTTCGGCGCGCAGCACTGTAAGGGCTTGAAATCCCGTAGCAGGGTCTGTGCGGATGGTCGCTAAGGGGCCATCTAGTGGGCGGAGCTCTATGCATAACCTGACAATAGCATTACGCAGAGACTCATGACGCTCATCTTGTATGATCGTAGCAGTGGTAAAGGAGGTAACGGTTTCGCGAAGCACAAGTACCTGTTGTCTATTGCGCTTGATAACATCGGCTGCGAATGAAACACCGACAACGATCAGGTGGGGCGGAAGACTGTTCCTGTAAAGTGTGTGGAACTGTACGGAGGGAGATACAGTGATGGCAGTTGCTTGTAGTAATCTCAACAGCCTTATCCATATCAGTTGCGAACAAGTATCGACGGATGACGGTTTTTAGTTGATGGCAGCTTGGATGATTGAGTTGAACGTGCAAAGCCGTTAGGAGACCGTGGAGGAATCTGCGAGGAACAATAATACACTCGCGATCCGGGGCAAGAGGCTCTTGTTTTCGTACCACAAGAAGCCCGTCTTTAACGATGGACGCAACATTTAAATAACGCTTAACGTCTCGCACGTTGGTAAGTTTCTTTGACCGGCGCGTACCTTGTCTGAGGTGGGCGTGCGTCCGTCGAAGGTCGGGGCATTCTGCTTGTAGGGATAGCCAAGCTGTGCGGTTGGTAAACGGGAGCTTGCAAAATCCTGATTGTATGTCCTGTATAGACGTGCTTCGGACAACAGAGTGTTCAACGTCCCTTATGAAGGTACAGACCTGGCAGGCCTCATAGGTACACTCAGGGGCATTTCGGCTTGCGAAGTCAGACTGCAAAATAGCGGCTCCAGCGACGTTGTACAGATGCCTGATAACGACTCACGGTGGACAGGTAGGTGGAGACACGCGAGCTCGCCGAAAACTCGCCACGACACAACTTTGAGAAAGCTTGCACGCATGGCTTGCTGTCGGTAAGGATACAAGCACTTTTTGAGGATTGGATTATGTAGGGACTGAAGTGCTTCGTTGCGACAGCTATGGCTAACGCTTCGATTTCGCATGGAAGCCATGATGGTTGATGCCCTCGTAATTTTGCGCTGAAGTAGTCTGCCAGTGATACGCGGTTACCACGAGTGATATAGAGGGTTGCGCCGATACCTGGTTTCCGGACAGCACCATCCGTCACAATCCACAGCTGATCATCTCGTCGGGGTAGGATGATAGTCTTGCTTGAGGATAGGGAGCTCTTAGCGTCACTGAAAGCTGCCAGTGTATCGTCTGTCCAGTCGAGTTTCTCTTGGGACTTGCGGCCAGCGATCGCATCATCTAAGGGTGCAATCATAGATGAGTAATGAGGGATGACACGGGCGAGTACTTTATAGGCACCGATGAAAGATCTGAGGCCTCCTACCGTCTCAGGGGGTTTGCACGCTACAAGAGCCGAGATTTTATGGGGACTTGCTTGTAATGTACCCTGAGACCAGATCCACCCGAGTATGGTAGTAGAACGGGGATTAATGATGGTCTTGTTCGCAGAAAGGCGAAGGTTGTTCTTGTGGAGGGCGATAAGTACTCTTGTCCAGTTGTGGAGCAGCTCTTGAGGGGTATTCCCGCCACAGTACAAATCATCAGGTCACAACACCCTCCTTCAGTAAATCTCCTAGCACCCGACACATGAGCTCCTCCAGGGCGGTCTCAGACCCTGGCATTCCCATTGCGCACCTGGTGCATACACGGACACCACGGTAGGGTGTGACGACCCCACAATACCTCATAGAATCGCGGGACAATAGGATTTGGTAAAACGCGCTAGTTAAGTCGGTTGCTATGATGTGTTTCCACTGTGCTATTTGCCTGAGAGTGGTCTCAACATCAGGCATTAGAGATGGCTGAGGCTTGCTATATCTCCCCACATCTGCAAATGCGGTGACTAAGCGGTGCCCACCGTTAGGTTTCTTTACAAGGAAAGAAGGGTTGAGATATTCGACAGAGACATTAATGTCTTCTGGGCGCTTTACAATGCCCAGCTCTTCCAACGAGTCAAATTTATCTTGCAATTCAACCAGCTTGTCGTGCGAGTACTGGGGCAAGCGCTGTCGCTGTGGCGGTTCCACTGGTCCCATATTTACTCGAGCCTCAAATGGGCCCGACGCTCTATTATACCCAGTTATGGTTGGGTTGAAAACGTTGTCGTGTGTTTCTAGGAGAGTTTGGAATTGCGACTTGACATCGGAAGGGAGCAGGTCAGCGGGGTCTGGCTTTACATTGCTAGAATGTGGCGCGCTTGCAGGGTTGGCTTTGGAGCTCTGTGGGCTTGGTGGGTTACAAGGCTTGGGGCTGGGAGGTGGGTCATATAGGTGAGTAATCTGCGCAAAGTGTTCGTTACGCCCGAGGTTCTGGGGTTGGTTGGAAAGGTTGGGGATCCTTATCTTACCCGCCACGCTGGGGACAATACTTGATGGGGGCCAGACCGCTGTCATCTTGGCAGCACGTGCTCGAGATGTATCGGTGCGGGGCTCAATAGCATAATCATCATCGGTAGAAAATCGGTAGACGTTGCTTTAATTTTCTGTAGCATGGTATAAAATAGTTATACAATGATTTCTCGTGTAAAGGCGAGTGTGTATGCTTAGGAAATTTAAGTGACAAGGTGGGATATTCTGCAGTATGCCACTCGAAAGCATTGTATAACTAGTATGTTGCAAACTGGTTACAAATAAGATTTGCGCGCGGATTTGAATGGCTTCCCAATCGTGTGCATGTCAAAACATGTACGTGATATAATTAATGTAAAAGGGTATAATTGCCAACGAGCAGCCGAGCCGAGAGGCGAGGCTGCGAGGTGGCAGCATTATAGAGCCGTGCGAGAAGAAAAATTCTCGAGTTCAGAGTGGTGTAACCACTAGCCAATCAAAGTGCCACGATTTTCAAGTGGTAACCAAATACATGAGCACTATCAGTATCAGAAGAAATGCAACCTTTACATGTATGAAATTTAGAGGTAGATATTTTCTCTAGTGACCTATAGTCGGCCAAATGAAATTAGGAGGGCAGCAGTGAGTCATATTTTCAAAAGTGCAAAACATGATTCACTGTTCTATTGCTCGTTGGCACTTTTAGCGAGAGCTACAACTAGTGAATAACTAATTACATGTTTTTTTTCATGTAATACTGGAGAACATTTTACTCGTTGCATCCAAATACAACTCGTAAAATTTATAACATTTTTTCCTCGGAGCCGGAATGGGCTCTGAGTCAATGGGCTATTGACTCAGAGGCCATGAGGGCGAGAAGAATAATTGTTTTAGTGAAATCACCCTATCTAAAGTCAATTTGTATAGCGAAAAACTTTATCTGGTCTGCTCATTTGCCATTTTCTGGCTTTCAAATGAAACACTTTTCGCTACTATAACTTATAGCTTACTAGTAGGTCAACCAATCAGATAGCAAGTAAAGTATTTGTTTCAGTCATCGAATAAATACATGTAAATACCCATTCGTTTGTTTTGTTTGCAGGTTTAGAAAGGCCTATGGTAAGAGAAAGGCATATGTGGAGTTCTATCGAGGAAAGGGGTAGGTAGTAGGATAATAAACAGCGCATTACTATGAGGGTTTCGAGTGTTGTTCTTTGTTTGACTCTAACTTCGCCCAGACAGACGGACGCCATAAACAGCTACGAACAGCCTTTACACTCAATTACCCTCTTCAGAACGGTGTAAAAACGGACAGGAATAATAACGTACATACTAATAATAATAGTCTTAATTTGCAAAAAGATGCTGATATATGTAAAGCCGGTGCACACTAGCGACATAACGATAAAAGCTTGAAAAAAGGGCTTTATATTGGAACGAAAAAAGCATGGGAAAATAATTGAAATAATCAAAATTTTCCATGGTTCATCTTTAGATTGCTTCACCAAAGCAATCTTCTGTTATTTTTTGTGGACTTCAGCGTTTTAAAACCACTTATTTTTTCGCTTGATATGTCGTTATGTCACAAGTGTACACCAGACTTAAAGGGGCTCTCACACGCTTAATGTCCGTCCACTCTGGACATAAAATAAGTAAAATTTTAAAGTGCCACTCAAGGCTTAACTTTTAATGGCTTGTTTGATTGCACATTCAAAATAAGGAAGAATGTCGTTTATTTCGTGTTCATAGCTCTTTTGGTTACAGAGATATTCAAGATTTTTACTTATGAAAATTAGCAAACAATGACGTCACAACAAGACTAGGGCAAAAGAGGCCAACAATGTTTTATGTATCATTCTGTTTGGGATAGCTAGATTCATTTCAAGGTTTGTACATTTCGGTCAAATGCATTGCGCTTCCGAGGTCTTTTATTGGATACACCTGAACCTCTACTGTAGCTTCCATGCATCGCGTCTTTTTCGCGACGGTCGCAGCAAAATCTATGGGATTATCTTGTTTTATAACGAAGACAAAGTGCTTTTCTCTGTGCCTATATCTTGTGCATTATTTTCGAAAATAAACAGTGACAAGGGAATGTTCGAGAGTATTAAAAAGACCCTGTGCCAGATGCGCGTGACAAACAGCCCATTTTTTTTTTGTAGCCCATAAAAAGTCTTTGCTTATGTGGTAACGGTCAAGGTTGTGAACTCAATCCTTTTAAATCTCATAGAATTTCGATCCATCCTTTGCTCTAAAGCTGGTTTGAGCGATATGTAGTCATAGAATAATAAACTAATTGTGTTATTTTAAGTTTCTTGCCTTATTAGATCAACACAACAAACCAATCATAACATTGTCACACCCATCGGACACAGGGTCATTAAGGTGCCATATTTTGCAGGTGCCGGTCAGAGATTGGCTATAAAGGGAGAAAGCAGAGGATCTCTATCGGCGGGGGCTGTGGGACGATGGGAATTGCGGTCCATGAGATCCTGCATGCCCTTGGGTTCTGGCACGAACAGAGTCGAAAGGACAGGGACAAGTGGGTCACCATTATGTGGAACAACATCATTGAGAGTAAGAATACTTCGTGTCTTTTTTAAATCAGTTACGAGTTTTTGTTATACCGCAACGCGCGCGTTTCTCGAATTCTGATTGGCTCGCAGCCGTAGGTATACATAAAAGTATGTACCACAAAACGCGCCATCATCAGCGCGCGCGCTAAAAACAACCGACGAAAACACCGTTTGGCTGTGCGCGCTGTTTTTGTTTCTATTTTTTGCCTTTAGTTGTTATGGTATAAGACAAATATCCTCTGATTCTTCGTGGTATGTCCTCTTATATACCACTGAATGACGTAATAATGGAGTGCACAACATTTTGACCACTTTATTACGTCATTCCGTGGTATATCAGAGGACTGCATTTGTTAATTGGCTGAAAATAATCACGCCGTTATCAAAATTAGTAAGTTTGCATTTAGGTAAGAGTACATTCTTTTAAAGATATAACTTTGCAGCATACATACTTTTGTTCGGCAAGTAGAAGATCTTGCCTACCAAGTAGCCAAAATTGTTGGGTTGATCCTTGATAAGCCTTATTGTCGCAATTTGCAACGCTCAGTGAGTTTAAGGCATGGCTCTAACACGAGGGCTGCTTTTTGGTAACTTCGTTACTTTTCAACGAAAATCTTTCAAACTTGGGCCTTAAACTTATTTTGGAATTCTGATTACGATAAAGTTGCTGTTGCCATGGTAACGATGTCACGTGACTCACCGTCCGCCATCTTGGATAAACTTTGAAGTATGGAAAGAAGATAAAAATCAGAAATTTCTTTTTAGCATAATGTTTGTAGCATTGATCTTTCTGTAAACCTAATTGGATATCTAGGATAATTAATAAAGATAGTTTTTCAAAATATTATATATTTCAAAACACGAAAAATTAGATATATATTTTTTTACTGAAGTAGTGCGACTTATCCAATTAGCTTCATTTTAAGGTAGTTTCCCGGTATCTAAATATGTGATTACATTTCAATTTCACATTTCCATGGCTGTCCTCAGAAGGCCTAAGTATAAAATCCAAGATGGCCGCCACTGAGTCACGTGATTAGCGTTTCCATGGCAACAAAATATATTAAAATATAGCTCTTGTTGAAATTATTGTACTGACCAGTTTTGATGATGATCCACAGTATAGAACATTAGTTTCAGGCAAAACAGTTTTAGAGCCATGCCTTAAACGCACTGAGCGATTGCTCTGAAACTTTGTTTTTACTAATGCAATGTTTTCTTACAAAATTGGTTGGTTATGTTTTCCGTAAGGCTGTCTTTATTTAAATTCCCTGATGCTTGTCTGAAGGGTATGAGAAGCCGAATTCGTTCATTTTCTTTAATCTCGCCTTGTAGTGTGAAACAAAATAAAGTCACGGAAAAGTAACATCTGATATTCTGAATGCCTGAATGTGCTAGTCAGAGATCGCCGCAAAAGACGTAATTTTGAACGGCCATACGACTATTCTCGATTAATGATCATTAATTACACTCGTTAGTTTTTCAAAAAGCTCAATTTTGATCCTTTTTGGAAACTCCACCTCGTGCAATTAATCCCAAATGAACTCGGAGTCGTATGATTACCTATACAATAGCCTATACAATAGCAATGCAACAAGCAATTCTAATTAAAACACTGTCGATAATCATTTGGTAAAGTTTAAAACATGTACAACAAACATTACATATCAATAAAAAACAGCGAGCGTAAATCATAAAATACTTAAACTTAAGTATAGGTTCTCGTGATACATTCAAACTATTAGATTATGAACTAGACACGCTCATAGGTGTGCTACAATGGGTAATCATGCGATCAAAAGAACGTGGGCTAAATATACTCCGAATACATGAATATGGATCTGAGGCAAGACTTAAACAGCGTATAACGCTAAGAAGCTTACAATTTCCAATTATATAAGGCCTGGTGATGTAACTAAACTCGAAGAATTATGGGCGTTGCTACGTGCTTAGGCAACAACATAAGTACAATGCAAAACGGTCTTTAAAGGGTGCTAAACGTGTAACATTGATAGGCAAGGGCTTGTATATAAATAAACTAAAACTAGGATACTTACATATCAGTTCCCGCTTGCCTCTAAGTGCCAAAGGTAGCAACGAACTTAAACAATTACTAAATCCAATATAATCCAACACTCACGATACTAATTCAAAAACTAACTAAAAGGGCGCTGTCCCTTGCCGTGATATGCAGGACTAACAAACTGGAATCATGTTACAAAATACACAAAGGGGACGAATCACCGAAGACTGCTTATCGCTAAAAATAGAAATCGCTGGAATCGTTCGGTATTCTTTACAATAGGGCCACCGAATTAGGGCCTTGTTTGCGGAGGAATACTAATTTTGCGGAGGAATATATAATGAGCTATATATCGTCACATGAAGAGACACTCCACCTCCCCCCTTTTAACAAGGGGTACCCCGTCCCATTTCCTCTTTTCAAGCAAGGTAGGTCTAAGGCTTGACTAGCACGGAGAGGGGCTTATACGCGGATCAAAATCATATCCCAAATATCTCGTGAAGGGATAGAGCTGAGGTAACCAAACTTGGCAGGTATCTTAATCCTTTATATATTGACAGTATTTGTTGCCATGGCAACTAAATTAAGGGGGCACGATGCTATTTTTTCATTTTCGCATTCAAGTGAAAATAGAGGACATAGAGCACCTAAGGACAAAAACAATTTACGTACATTTCCATTGTTTACGTTGTTCCCCATAATAAATTGCCTTTTAAGGCCACCTTTAAATGTAACTGTGATAGACAGGTATCGTTTGTTACAATGGCAACGTTTCACACGGCCACGTGATGCTGGACACGATTAAAAGGCAATTTATAATGGGGAACAACGTAAACAATGAAAATGCACGTAAATTGTTTATATCCTTAGGTGTTCTATTTTCCCCATTTTCAATTGAACGTCAAAAAAGCAAAATTAGCATCGAGCCCCCTTAATTTGGTTTCCATGGCAACCAGTACTCTCAATATCTTGGAGATGACAAAATTAAGATAACTGCCAAGTTTGGTTACCAAAGCTTTTTTCTTTCACGAGATATTTGCAAAAGTGTTTTTGACCCGCGTATAAGCCCCAAGTCAAGCCTTCCCCGCCAAACATCTTTGCAAATCCTTTGAATACATGTATTTATTGCTTCCGTCTCGCAGAGCCTCTCGCAGGAAGAATACAACAACTCAAACTAGAACTCAGCTATACGATCTCGTGTTCATCGGTATTCCTATATGTGTATGGGAATAAGAATAATTCTAATCGAAAGTTTTCAGCTGAGAAATAAACGTACACCACAAAATGACACATTTTCACAACCTGACGTATCTAGCCATTCGTTCGATTGAGTTTAATTGGGTTCGGTAATCAACCACAATCGAACTCTCCAAAAAAGGCTGTTTTCAATAGAACACATTCGAACTTCACGTGAAAAGCCAAATACATTCGGTGTTGTTTGGCGAGCAAACATATTGCCAAACAACACTAAATGAACTATCTGTGTAGAGAAATGTGTAAGGGGAGAGGTCAAAACATCCGTACTTCTGTGGGTGCCCAATTTGGGGGGGTGGGGTAGGTGCCGGAGCCACCTACCTCTCAGAGCTGAATTTTAGAGCAAGCATCTCGGCTTAAATAAAATAGATATTAAAAAGGTGTATGCTCCAACGCTTTCCTCGCAGCGAGAGGAGTCCATATGTGCAATAAACACGATGGTTATAACGTAGCTATTTTCCTCCAGTTGGACAGCTTTCATACGAATTACGCTCATAACGTTTTAACACGTAGCGCAAATGAGCTATAACTTGACAGGTGAGCAGGCCAGGGAATGCCAATCAAAAATATGATGACACGGTTTGATTGATTGACAATGTGACGTCATAATCACCGTGGGAACATAGCCCAAAACGTTTTAGTTAGGAAGTCGGCTATGCAATCAGTTTCTATTTAATCGTCGCAGTAAATGAACCACTGTATCGAAAACCGGACTGAATTCTGATAAAACCGAGAGAAGTTATGACTAATTAAAAAAGTTCAAATTTCCCGGTTTGATGGTCAATTTGACCATATATGGTAAAAAATTCGGCGATTTAGAGAGGGCGCTGCTTAAATCTGTTGGAGACATACGTTTCAGATATAGGAATGTGTCAAAATTTGTAGTTACTTTGACTTAGTCATCTGATACTTTAGACGTCATATTACGTCAGTATGACGTCTTCTAACATGCACTTTTTACGTCAAAGTGACGTAAACAAGGTATCGAGTTTCATGTCAAAGTCAAAGTAACTACAAATTTTAAAATATTGCTATAACTGCTTGAAACAACTTCATAGGAGTTAAGGCGTTGACGTTTAAAATCGCCGAAATTTTACGTTATATGGTCAAGGAACAATTAAATTCCAGAGATTCCGGTGCGAGCTTCTAAATCACGATTTCTTAATAACTTTTGATCTATATGTTCGATTTTAATGAAGTTTTCGGTTTTGGAGTCGGCTTAGTGGTTAGAACATTTACCAACGTTTAAAAGGGTTGATATACAAATTCCTAACTTTGGCGCCATTTTCAACGGCCTGTAGTGACGTCACGTTGTCAGTCATCATCGTCAGATTTCCATCAATCGAAACATCTTTCCAGATACTAATAACCTTCCCAAATTTGACATAAATCGGATAAATTCCCAGCTCTCTGCATTGCGAGATGGAGGAAAATGATCTCGTTTAGGCCATCGTGAAAATCAGGTACCCCTAGATCATGCTCTGAGAAAATTACGTCTGAAAAAGGGGTATTGGGTACCTAAGGGGGTAGATGCCGGTACCCATCACCTCCCCTGAACAAATTGGGCACCATTCGAGTACAAGTGTTTTGACCTCTTCCCTAATGGCCAGGGGCTCATATTTATGAGCCCCTGTAATCGTAGAGTGTTTTTCGTTGACACAACGTGCCCATCTCGTAGTACTTCTCTAGTCGTCACACAATTTCGCCCAAGTTTGGTTGTCTTGGAGCCTTTCCTTCACGAGATGAAATTTTCAAACTTTAATGACCCCATCGATGACGTCACGTCACATGACCACTTCGTCGTGCTTCTCGCGTCACCTGGACAATTTCACCCAAGTTTGGTTTTCTGAGGTTTTTCTCCTACGATGACGTCACCGTTGATGTCATACCACGTGACCATGCAGTTGCCCCCCTGCAATTAACACGCCCCCTCCCCCCTTCCCCCTTCCCCCCATACACACAGTTGTCGGGCTTGATCCCTTCCTAAGATATGATAAATAAACAGAGAAGAGTCTTGCTTGTTGGGTTACCTGTGGTGGGCGCGCAGGCACGCACGGACGCGCCCGCGATATCCACATGGGAGTACCGCTGAACAACGAGAAACGAATTCGATCGTATACCTAGTTTGAGTTGTTGTATTTCGTCCTGCAATACCTATGGTGCTCCGCTCTGCGGCCTTCGGCCCCTATAAAGTAGCTCCGCTATTACAAATATGGCACAATGGTGTTACAAATGTGCAGTTATTACAAATGTGGCACAACGTTATTACAAATATTGCAGTTTTTACAAATGTGGCACAATGTTAATATTACAAATGTGGCAGTTATTACAGATGTGGCAGGTTATTACAATACAACAGTTGGTCTTTGATAAGACTTATTGTCGCAATTTGTAAAACGTTATTGCTCTGAAACTTGGCAGTTTTTACTTATTTTTAAGTGCTCTTTCCAGCTGTAGCTGTAGAGCTGTGATGATGGATTTTTTTTTCGTGGCCTAATTTGGAAATACTAAAAACCTCATCAAGCTAATCTAAATTATTTCACCGTCTTCTTTTCTCCCGCCAGTAAAGAAAGGCAACTTTAAAAAGCATGTAAAATCCCTGTCCCTTGGAGCTCCTTATGACTATTTCTCCATCATGCACTACGGTCGTCGTGCTTTTACAAACAATGGAAGAAATACCATCGTTCCCAAGATGCACTGGGCGACTATTGGTCAGCGGCGTGGGCTCAGTCCGATTGACATCTGGCAAGTCAAGAAAAGATATGGCTGCCCAAAGACAAGTAAAAGACCCCGTATGTATCTAGAACAGTCATTTGGGACCTTGTAATAGCATTCTCTTACCTAGAGCTCCTCGGCTCGCCACCTCGCGGGGGAGGCTCTGGTGACAGCCATTGACGCATGCGCGAGATTTAATACAGAGCCGCCGAGAGAAAGACCTTTCAGCGCATGCTCCAACGTTCAAAATGAGCCAAGCGAAGGCCCTTAAATGGATGTCTCCAGAGCATCCCCTGCTAAGTGACAAGTGTTTTTTTTGGTTGTCTGCCTTACGATTTTTTTTTTCTTTCCTTTACAGCCAAGAACTACCGTAAGTATTCGTTCACAGCACAGGTAGTCCGGTGCAGGTGTTGGTAAAGAGTTTTTTCATATATCAGGAGCCCATGCGTAGAAGCTTCCATCTCCCATATATGTATGCTCTCTAGCGTAACCAGCAAACAAAGAATTAACCTGGCAAATCTATTCTAAAAATAAATAGGTCAGGGAAAACGCTGCCTCAGCTCCTACTTATGGGCTCATGCATATATTTATGAGCAACATGTAGTTTCAAAGCCCCATCAAAGCACTCACGTGATCACGTCCAATATGGCGGCCTCAGCATCCGCGATTTGTTTTTTTAGATACTTTATATATGGCTCATCCTGCTCTGTATATCCTCCTTCTATATAAGACATTTGGAGAAATTTATACGGAGTACACAGCAGTGGGAAATTTGTCGACGCTGACAAATGAATGCGGGCGCAGTCAAGAGGGCAGGCTTGCGAGTTTGTGCAACGCCGCATTCCTGGTAAATTTTCATGCTCCGGGTAAACTACTTCTTTGTTTTATTACATTGGTACGGATTTATTATTTGCGGTCAAGACCTCCTAACAAAAGAAGTTTCTTAGAAAATGGGAGAAGGACAAAACTTGACATACCTTCACTCGGCATGAAATTGGGCTTAGTTTACTTCTGGACGCGCAATCATGCAAAACTTCTTTTGCTAGGCGGTATTGACCACGACAAATACTAATTAACCTGCCCGCATAAAAATTTGCCAGGATTTCGAAGTTCTCGACACTAGCATAAGCTCATAAGCCTGGCCTCACTTCGACGAGCGCATGCTCTTTACACATTTCCCACCTGCTGGAGTACACTATAATGAACGACTTGAAAATGTTAGCTGAAACGCTGTTTGTGTCGTATTTGTAAACCGACGTTTCGACAATGCTGCCTTCTTCAAGATTTACAACCTTTTTACGACTTTTGCACGGATAGAATTATCCTGAATTTCAGCTGTCTTTTCTTCCTACACTCCAACATTCGTCGTTGTGGGAGAAAAAATAGGTGCCCTATGGGTACAGTAGTCTTCGGTGCTTTATTATTGAATTCTTTCAGGGATCGTTTCTTGTCTCACTTATTGCATGCGTGTTCTTACTATGGTTGGATGAATCTTTTACTCTTATTTTCTTTTCTTGTTTGCAGCTATTATCGGGATTCGTCTGGTCAATGGTAGATCCCACAGGGAGGGGAGGGTGGAGGTGTTATACAAAAACCGCTGGGGACCCGTGTGTGATGATTTCTTTGATATCAATGATGCTCACGTCGCTTGTCGACAACTGAAGTTCGAAGGAGGTGCCTTGTCAGTTCACTGCTGCTCGAAGTAAGTCCTCCAATAGTACTCATTTCATAGTACTCAACATAGTACTCAAGCACTGCCGAATAAAAAGGGTTACGAAAACATTTGGTTACTCTGGATCTGTTTGATTGTGAAGCACGGGTGGTCGAGCGTTTAGAGGTCCTCCCACCTTGCAGCGGGTTCGATTAAAAGCCGGGTCAGTAAGGATTTTTCTTTGCTGTTTCCACCTTGTGTTCACTGCCTATCAGGGCAGTGACATAATACTTGAGATTCTTCACCTACTGTTTTAAGAGTCACGCGCTTTGCACGTGACCTTATGCGGTCCGGTGAGTATTTTAGTCCATCTGTTGCGTTATAACCATTTGCTCTAGTAGGCGGCCAACCAAACCGCTCCATCTGTTGCGTTATAACCATTTGCTCTAGTAGGCGGCCAACCAAACCGCTCCATCTGTTGCGTTATAACCATTTGCTCTAGTAGGCGGCCAACCAAACCGCTCCATCTGTTGCGTTATAACCATTTGCTCTAGTAGGCGGCCAACCAAACCGCTCCATCTGTTGCGTTATAACCATTTGCTCTAGTAGGCGGCCAACCAAACCGCTCCATCTGTTGCGTTATAACCATTTGCTCTAGTAGGCGGCCAACCAAACCGCTCCATCTGTTGCGTTATAACCATTTGCTCTAGTAGGCGGCCAACCAAATCGCTCCATCTGTTGCGTTATAACCATTTGCTCTAGTAGGCGGCCAACCAAATCGCTCCATCTGTTGCGTTATAACCATTTGCTCTAGTAGGCGGCCAACCAAATCGCTCCATCTGTTGCGTTATAACCATTTGCTCTAGTAGGCGGCCAACCAAATCGCTCCATCTGTTGCGTTATAACCATTTGCTCTAGTAGGCGGCCAACCAAACCGCTCTGCTTTAGATCGTGCTGACAAGACCTAAAAAGGTCGAAACAGCTGTTCACGTTTCCTATTGAGTTTCAGTTTAGATTAAATAAATAAATAAACAAATAATCAGTTTATTGAACCCTTTAGTAGCGCATACACTAAATTACAAGGGAGGTCAATTTACACACATATACATAATACTAATTATACAACAGCATAGAAGGGGGCAATTACTTCCCATATCTGTAGGTAAGGAAATTGCTGAGCCGATCCGTCCTAACAGCGCGAAAGTCAGAGCGAGAATCGCCTGACCTTAGGCCGTAACCATGAGCAACACTCGTGGGATGTGGCAACAGGTGCGCAAGGAAACCGGACTCCTTGGTTTTAGAAATAAATTTTCTGCAAGCCGCGTCGCGATGATGTACCGACAGCGTAGGTATGCCACAGCTCACCAGTGCTGGCTCATATGAACAATCTGGAAAAATGAGTCGTAGCAGAGACCTCTGTACACTTTCCACCAACTGATCTAGACAGGCCGGTAGCCCAGCCCACACCGGAGATGCATATTCTAAAATGGGCCGCACAAGGCTACAATGACAGCATTGAGGTTTATTTCGGATGACAGCATTGAGGTCCCGTACACCAAAGCTAGTCGTGAGGGACGTAAAAGAACCGCTAGCAATATTCTCTACGCACGCAGAGATCCCGCTAATTGCTCAATACTCATACAAGGCATGGTCGGGCGTTCCTACTTTCAGGTTCGGCAAAGGGCGTGGTCGTATTTGGCTCGACAATCTGCAGTGCAAAGGCCGCGAGATCTCCTTAGCCCAATGTAACCACCGCGGATGGGGAAAACATAACTGCCGCAGTCATGAACATGCTGGAGTGAGATGTCGATCCAATAGGAGATACGGTGAGTCTACCAGCTGGGGGAGGGTAGAGATTATTATAGAAACCCCTTTGGAGTCAACATGTTGAAGTGAGATGTCGATCCAATAGGAGATACGGTGAGTCTACTCGCTAGGGTAGGGTGGGGATTATAACTGTCGTAGTCATACACGTGTCTGAGGAAGACTCTTTTTCCTTATATTTATCTTCTTCATTTTATCAAACAGCTGAAAAATGGCAACCCGCAAAAAAATGTTGTCCCTTGACCTCATGAAATATATTTTGGTCATTCTGTTTCAGTTCGCTTGGTTGGAGGAATGTTTCCCAACATGGGTAGGGTAGAGGTCTATCATGGCGGACGGTGGGGTACGGTTTGTGACGACTTCTGGGACAGAAAGGTGAAGTCACGTGCCATAAAAGCCTGTCTGACACACAGAAAGCGGAGCCTGTTTGAGATTGGCTTTGACAAACTAAATCATATCCATCCTCGCGCGCCTGAGTCCTCCCCTCACCTCCCCCCAGGGGAAAGAGGAAAAGGGGGAAGTGAGGGGAGGACCCTGGCGCGCGAGGATGAATCATGTCAATATAAAAGTGTTGTTTTGTCAATGCCAACCCGTGCGTGACGCGGGCTACCTGTGTAGGTATTTCCGAGCTCCTGGGGGCTAAAACAAAGATGGCGGCCTACACGAACAGCGTTTCTCTCCAAAATCTGCAAGTTTTGATGAACTTTAGGGTAAGAAATAAGCTAGGAAAACCTCTGGAATTCCAAATATGGTAAGTACAAACTTCCATATGGGAAATTTTAGAAAACGACACATTTCGACGAGAACTATCTTGATATGTAACAGTTTGACAGGCTACCTGTGGCGAGCTAGACTACTAAGAATAGCATAGAAGTGACGGTTTCCCTGTGGTATACTAAGGTAAGGAATGACAGCTTCCCTGTGGTAAACTAGGTAAGAAAAGTGTCAAGCTTCCATATAACAAGCTTGGTGTAAGCAAAGAGGTGCCGGTTTTCCTGTGGTAACAAAGTGGTGGCGAACCCTGGCCTCATAGAGTTAAAACCTGCGCATAGGAACCTAGAATTTTAGCCTAAACAGGTTCTTATTTGATTTAAAAATACAAGGAAACATGGGATAAGTATAGGCAATTTTAACCTAAACCAGGTTCTTATACGCGGGTTTTTACTGCATTCCAAAGAGTTACCATGGTTACCATTGTTTTCCTTCCTTACAGGACGGTGATGTCGTATGTAGGATGCTTGGCTACCCACGAGCCGAGGTCGTCAAACGAAGCGCTTATTTCGGGAAGGGGCGTGGTCGAATCTGGCTGGATAATGTTCATTGTCGTGGGAATGAGAAGTCGCTCCAACATTGTCGTCATAACGGATGGGGTGTGACCAACTGTAAACACCGGAAGACGCAGGCGTGATATGTCAACCACGGACGCCAGGTACATACATACATACATACATACATCAAACACGTTTATTTATACACGGTAAAAATCTTCAGTGATATACAAACATGTGATGGATAAAAAATACATATTAATACTGATTTACAAGATTGCCGTGTGGGAGTCGAATAGTATGTTATAGTATTCCTCAATTTTTCGCTTCAATTGCCCAAGAGAAGAAGCGGTACGAATATCGCAGGGCAGAGAATTCCAGAGCCAAGCCCCGTCGTAGCTGATCCCCCTTTTAAGGTAATTTGTTCGAGGTTTGGGCAGATTTAATTTGGTTTTATGGTCTCTTAGTGTATACGGTGTGATTCGGTTAATGTTGCGAATAAAGTGGATTTATAGAGTCCTAAAGTGATGGCGACACAAAAACAACTTTTCGATTTAGCAATATTTGTCCCCTGATTTAGAAAGGGCATATCGAATAAAGGCGAAACACCAAAAATGAGGAAAATCGACGGGTTGCAACGTATGACCCGCTGAATACATACTTTTCTTTATTTTTTTCCTTCTAGAGGGCACGGTAACGAATTCTGCATTGTTCTTGGTTCTTAGAGCGCGCGCGCGGGTGCAATATTTTCCTATCTCTGACCTACATAGGTCACAGTAATCATTTTCGCGCGCTTGTTTTCATCGAAAAAATCAAATTTTAGAGTTGGAAAATAAATAAATAAGTTATTTACCGGCTTTAGGTCGGTCCGTATAGGGAAAAACTGTGACCTCGGCCTGGAACATGTCGGCCTCTGGCCTCGGTCAACGTTTCCAGCCCTCGGTCACAGTTTTTCCCTATACGGACCTCCCAGCCGGTAAATAACATACATGTCTTTTTAGTTCTGGAGTTCATAAACTTTTGAACTGTGTCTAAAATATAGTGATTTGTCAGCGGGCCATATCTCGGTTGCGTTGTAAACGATTTACCTTATTTTCTGAAATTAGAACTTTTTGTGAAGTCACACTTTAGAACTCTATTCCTAGAAAATATTTTCAAATGACTACATATTGAATTGCCGACGTTGCAAAACGTTGTTCTTAGGAACCCCCCTACCCCTTACCTTATTTGAAGTCCGTACGTATCAGTTTTCTCATATTTTAGCGAAAAAAGCAGGAGACTATTCACCAAAACTTGCAGATACTTGAGAAACTCTCTCGGTCGCCATTTCGTTTTTGTTCCCCGACGAGGGGGCTGGGACGAGATTTGAACTCCACAGGCTACCCGCGCGGATTTGCCACAACTTCCCTAAAACTTGCACGTACTTGAGAAACATCGTACTCCGCCGAGAGACAGCGATTTGAACACCACAGACAGCCCGCACGGGTTTATATAAAAACAACAGTACTTTCTTGATATGTAACGGACCAAATAACCAATCATAAACGACTCGAGAGAGGAGAAATTACATGTTTTGCTACTAAATGGTTTTCCAATCAGCCAATCACAAGCCAAGTAAAACCGGTGACCACGTGACTGCTTTCTTTACTGTACGACTACGTCAACCGGGCCACCCCGTAAAAAGTCATTTAGAGATTCAAACCATTTTCTGGAAATGTAATATCTGCAATACGTCTGACGATGAGTAAGAGACCCTGCTTATGCAAATGAGCCCAAACTGTAAACACGAAATCCCCCTACTGAGCATGCTCTCGATTTCACGTCATACATGCCGCCCCACCATCGTGTATTATTAAGGACATTTCATTATGACAAATAAATAGGTATGCTAAGGTAGTAAAACGTTAACAATATTAAAGCTGTGACTAGGGCCATGTGTGTTTCGGTTCAGACCCAATATAAAAAATCTAACCGCTTTACGTTTGTATGTTATCTTGCAGTGCGCGTGTTCTTGGCAGGAGGGCGTGGCAGGCATGAGGGCAGGGTGCGCGTGTTGTATCACGGAGTCTGGGGCACAGTTTGCGATGACTTATGGGATCGCAGGTAAACATTGTAACACATGTACGTGCGCTTGTAATGCGGCTGAATTGCATTTTAAACCGCACCTTGGCTGGGGTTGAAGGCCTACGGAAAAAAAAAACATTTACACTCTCTTAGTTTTTGGGCGCGAGAGCTCGTCGTACTTTTAGGGTTTAAATTTTTTTACAGATAGGTACCTGTTAGAGATCCGTTCTAGCAAATCACACTTGTTGGCAGCCTGAATTTCAGACGTATATTTTCCCTGTTAAAAAAATACGAGAGAAATTACGCGGGAAAATACGTCTTGTTCAACTAAGCGACGCCATGTTTGGTACCTTTTATGGGTAAAATCGAACGTTCCCGACGAGCACCCCTGCCCAAAAAATAGGGGAGTCACCCCGGCTCAAAACAAGCGATCCGTTTTTATCTGATGTTGGCGCGTGCATGGACAGTCTTAAATTAAGTGGTACAGTTTCTCGTTATCGTTTTCAACTATATCCAGATTCGACCGTCAATACTGAAATATGTATACTGATTCGTTTTTATCAACTTTCAAGAGCGATTTTCAAACTTATACGGATTCGGCGAAAACAGTTAGCGTAGTGTGTTAGTGTTCGGCCTTCCTTAACGTATCAAAAAGTATTCGGATTCAAACGGAAACGCGTTAGTGTAAACGGGCCCTAATATGGATGTGCTGAATTGAATAAAAGACCTTCGTTTCCTGATAGCTATATAACATTAAGGTCTATTCCACTAGTGGTAAGTTCTGTGCTGTTGCGTTTAGTTATGTTCGTTCTCTTCTCTCCAGGGATGCGGAAGTTGTGTGTCATATGTTGGGTTATGGCGGGGCCGCTGTGTACCGTACTCGCCGGTTTGGGCCTGGGAAGGGCCGGATTCTTCTTGATAATGTGCAATGTAGAGGGCATGAAAGCAATTTGGCCGACTGTCCAAGGAACCCCTGGGGCAAGCATAACTGCAAACACTCCGAAGACGTCGGAGTTGTCTGTAAACTTGGCAAGCCGCGTGTCCGGCTATAGTCACAGACAGTCTAATCAAGCTTGTTGCATAGAGGAAAATAATTTTTAAAACAATTAGGGGCAAAAACTAACTTTGGCTGTCTTCGTTATTCTTTCTTTTTTTTTCGCCAGAACTGTGTCCTTCTCTTTTTTAAATTTATATCACCCTAGGTGAGCACTAAGGTCATCCGACGCACTTAGAACCAATTCCACCGCGTATGCTACGCATGCGCGAGGGATATTAATTTTTCGCGAAAAAAGTAGTACTGTCGCGTCATTATTTACACTACAATGGCCATTTATATTTAAACATTAGAGCACAACTTTCTATGACTTTATCGGCACAATACAGCGCTCGTGATGTTGGGAGAGACACGAGAACGTTGTAAAATCATGAGCCGCAGGCGAGTGATTTTAAAAGTGTGAGGGTGTGTCCCTCCCAACATCACAAGTGCTCACCGGTTAAAAGTCATAAAAAATTGTGCTCATGCTTTTACCATGCACAGCTGTTAGTCTTTGTTAGGACTCATGAGCATGGCATAGCCGGTGTTTGCCATGGTTGCCGAACTGCACGTGTAATAGACTGTGCTAGCGTTCCGTCTTGGCCAGACTGATGCCGATGTGCCGTGTTTTAGTGTTCTTATTTTTACTTAAAAAACACGATCTACCGCCTGAAGCAGGATATTTGTTATGGTAACAGTGTTATGATTCCGTTAACATGATTAATCTGAATAAAATAATAGAAACAACAATTAATTGTTTTCGAACTTATTGCGGCGAGACGTACGTGTTACTATCTCGATCAGAAAACATCAAGGTTCCTATTGGATTTTTACTCTATTTTTACTATGGTATGACTAGTTTTACGGGAAAACTAGGTGGTCTGCGTCGGCGGAGACGTGAACATGAACAACAACAACCAAAGGTTGAGATTTATGTTAAACGCCGTGGAAAAATGGTGTTTTGCTGACGTTTCGAGCGTTAGCCCTTCGTCGGAGCAAAGAGAGAAAACAGAGGGAGTGGGGCTGTATATAAAGTAAATGTAGAGCCGTTGCCCGGCAACAGATAAACATTCGGAATGACTAAAGGTGATAATTGGTTAAGAATAACAAAGCAAAGGATGCCATGGGCCATTGAAATCGCAAACTAGTGATAAAAGTAAAAAGAGGAAATATGATGAGATGTAGAAAACCAGATATAAGAGAAAAATTCATTGATGCCGTGGGGTGATCTGCAACCGAGTGAAAGTATAAGTCTATTCTCTTTCTGGAAGCGAGAATGATTAGACCCATTGTGAAGAGAAACACCGCAAACAGTCATATGATCCTTACTGTGACCGGGAAGATTGAAGTGTCGGGCCAATGGTTTGTTACGGTCATTTTTGTTCACATCATTGCGATGCTGGCAAAAGCGCGTAGAAAGCATTTGACCGGTTTGTCCTATATAGATCATGCGGCAAAGGAAGCAAGTAATACAATATATGACGTTGGCGGTGGTGCAATCAAAGTGATCCGTGATGTTAAAAGACTCGCCGCTAGGGCCGAGGATCCGGGTGGTGGAAACGACATGATCACACGTTGTGCATTTTCTAGTACATTTGAAAGTGCCGGGCTGTAGACCGCCAGGCGTCTACATAAATCTCAACCTTTGGTTGTTGTTGTCTATTTTTACTAGTTTTGTGTAGCAAGTACGGGGCGAGCGCTGTTTAAAACAGCGAGGACGTCTACGAGGAATGCTTCTGATTGGCTGATTTTTTCCCGCCAATTTTGACGCACGTGTGCACGACATTTCTTTTTTCTGGCAGCTCCAGTTTTAACCAGCCAGCAATGGGGTAGATAAGATTTTATTGTCAGCCAGCAGGAAAATATCACAGTTGTATGATAATATTTGAAAAAGACGTTTATAGAACGATCAACATTCTCCCAGCAAAGGGGCACAGTACAAAAAGTTCGCAAACAGGACATTTTTCTACACGAAACTTTAAAAAACTTCCCAGTAAATTGATTGTTTGATTTTTTTCCAAGCAACCCTCTCGTCCAACCTTGTCTCCGCCGGGCGACGGAAGGGATGCGGAACAGAGAGTTGGCGAAACAGATCGGTTTGTGTCCGGGTAGCGCGGTTAGGGAACCCCGAGCGTGTCCGAGAAGAAAATCAAACTAGGAGATAGCACCCAACGTCAGGAAATACTCTGTTCTATACAAAATCAAGACAAATTGAAAATGCTCTTTTTAATTAAATCTTTAAGTTACAATAAAATACGAAACATTTACTACAATGATATCTGGCAAGGCGGCGTTCATGCGATAGTTCCATAGACCAAATCGGCAAACTGTGGTTCCAGGAAATATCCTCACAATTTAGATCATGTGATGGTTCATTTGGGAGGGTGCAATCATACAATGCTTACCCCCAAAAAATCGTCAGGTGATCTGGATTGGGTGCCAACATTCAAGATGGATTTGGAAATTTCTATCCGCGCCGCGTTAATTAGCTCCAAATAGAATATTCCAAGAGTGTCTTTTTCCGCAAGACAAACGCGAAAGCTTAGTGTAAGTTAGAACCGGTACATTTTTTTGGGAAAAATGTATTGATTTATTAAGTGTCCGGTAGACACTTTGCCATCCATCGTCACCATAAAATACTTATGGTGTAGTACGGATACTGTTGCTAAAATTTTGGTACAAGTGATGTGTCCTCTAACTTCTGCGGCTGGAAGTTCCTCTCTGGATTTTTACCCTGAAACTGATAAAAAAAGCAATGAGAAGCCGTGAAGTTTTCGGAAAACTTGGCGCTTGAAATACGTAGCGGAAAAACAGTATAGAAACAATAATAGAAAGAGGATATAATAGAACACTGAGGTGTTTCACAAAACGATGGGGTTGGACTATCCGGTCATTTGAAAAATATAGGCCCGGCTTTTTTTTGAGTATTTTACGGTATCCTTGAAAGGTACGTCCGATGGGTGTGGCAATGTTATTTGATTTTTTGTTGTGTTGCAGCTTTAAAACAGTAAAAAAAACTTTCAAAATAGCACCATTAGCTTGTAGTTCTATTACTACACTATATCATTTAAACCAGTTACAGCTGTTTCAGATAACACGCGACCCAGCGCGTTCAAAACATTTTTTGGCAGTTGGGTTTTTCTGCGACGTCAATCAAATCGCCTATTGCAGTGAATTGGCTTCTGTCGCGACATGTCTCGCAAGAGAAGCCAAACAAATGCACTGGGCAAGGATCTGATTGGCTCACCACGGATTGCATTGATTGACAACGCAGAAAACCCAACTGCCAAACTCTAAGAATCTGACAACGGCGAAGTCGCGTGTTACCTGAAACAGCTGTAAGACCAAAGTATGGATCGAAATTCTATGAGGTTTAACGGATTGAGTTTGGCCTACACTTTACAATCGGCTACAAAACTTTATCGGTGAATTTAAAGATGCCTCCGTCACTTAGACAGATACTATGCTTACCGCGGCCGCAGTTGCCCCAGCTCTTGAACTTGTCAAAGTCAGATGATAGCGAGCACCAATTTCTGTTATGGTTTACTCTTGTGCAGGAGTGATAGATCCTTCCCTTGTAGGTGAACGGGAACACGCAACACTTGCCTTTCAACGTCTTCACGTAACAACCTTGAAATAAATCACGTATGCAGTCGTGAACGTTTACAGTTAAAGCCGTTGCATCGCGACACACATTTTTAAAAAACATTAAATCTTGCTTTGCTATTCAATAAATCAAACCATCTAAGCCATGAAACTCTTGCCCCCCTTCGCCTAGTGCATTTAACTGGCTTCCCTGTTAACTAAAACCTAGTCCAGTCCCTGAACTCTCCTTCGCGGCTCCGTTATTGCCTGGTGGTCGCCGAAACGTGAGTCTAGAAACCTTTGTATGTGCATGCGCTAGATCTGACTAATAACTTGGTTTTTCTTCGCTAGTGCGCATGATCCAAATACCGCTGTCGGAAATTAATTGTTGTCATTCTCGAACCCAGAGCTCCCCGGCTCGTAGCCTCGCAGGGGAGGCCCTGGTGACATCCATTTGAAAGCCTTCGCTGATTGGCTGAAATGGCGCGCACGCGTACATAAAAGAAGCATTTTCTCGCTTTATAAAAACGTGTCTGTCAAAAATAACTGTGGTATTCGTTTCCTAGTCGTCTTTTTAACCTATGCTTTCGACTTGAACGCTCTAAAAGTAATTGTGAGGCATAAACCACCATTTTCGTATACGACCACAGGCAGCAACGAAGCCGCGAAGGAGAGTTCAGGGACTGCTGACTAACTAAAACCAGACAACGTCGTCACGGAAAGCCAGGCGACTGCACAAGGCGAAGCAGGGCAAGAATCTGATTGGCTCATAAGATTTGACTGGAGGAACAGCGAAGCTAATTTTGACTAAAACGCCACAAATGTTTTACTTGATAGAAAATGAATTATTTATTAAAAAAACAGGGGCCATCAACAGAGCCTCCATCACCTATTGGTGGGCATCGAAAGCACAGGGAGCCCATCAACAGAGCCTCCATCACCTACTGGTGGGCATCGAAAGCACAAGAGTAGATGAATTGATGTTGTAGATTTTGAATCCCGCAAGAAGTAGTTGTCATGGTTACAAGTTATGTCCGCCATCGCAGTGCACGCGTTGAACCCAACATTCCCACACTCCAGTTGCAATTTCCCTTTTAAATTCAAAATCCACAGTCTACAAATAGACTCTTCTATTAGAGTAGATTGAGGCAGGGATTTGTGAGAGAACAACTCCCTGATTGAGGCTTCTGTTAATGGGCTACTGTACAAAAAACGGAAAGGAAGCACTGCGAACCGCTGCAAGACGGAACAAAGCTTCTTTCTGCAGGAATTCATTGTTGTTCTTCAAAATAAACTAGAGCTATGTGAAATACCAGAGTTGCACGAGAACAAAGTTGTTGCTGGCTGCTGGGGTCGGAACTAGGGGTCGGTCTATTCATTCTTCCAAGCCCGGTATAATAACTTTAGCTAAACGCGGAACGAAAAGAAGACATAAACGCTGTATTGGAATGAAACTTTTAGAGAAAAATGCGGTTGTAATTCTCTCTGTCTGTGTAGCAGCAACTTTTGGATTTAACAAAAAAGGACCATACTTCCAGACAGAGCTGAAGCGTCGTATGGCGTCCGTGGGTACGGCTCTTACGACCACGCCAGAGATTTCGGCCTGACAGTCGCTATCCTCGGTGTTAATTGCTCAGTAGCGACTCAGGGACTCGGTCCAGGGGCCTAGGTGAGGGAACGTCCGGCCACCAGACCATTAAATAGACGCCCCTTGTAATGAGTAGTGAACAATTAACATATCACTACACGCGCCAACATATTTATAGTACCTAATGGTGGCCAAACGTATCCATGTGGGACACCAGCTTTACGGTCCTGATAGTTTATGATGGCGGGTTCTAACTTTAATCCATTTACCTTTTTATTCGGTGATATTTGAGTATTATTTGTATTTGTCCTGAAGACAGAACCTCGATGAAACTCTTATTTGACAATGGTTCAATCTGCGCATGCGCATTCACTAACTAAATGCCCCATATCACGCACGAATGGCATTAAAATAGTTAGTTTACCTGGAAAAAGCGCCTCCAGTATCAAATTTGGGACATCCCTATTAGTAAATTTAGTAAGACCGAATCTCAGTTTTTGACAATTGTCTCTCCAGCTTACTTATTACAAAAAGACTAACGGACAAAATAATCACATCGACAGATATCAATGTCCGATAAAGATTATTCGATAAAGCAGTTATTTGTAAAGTGCTATAACTACACGTAATCTTTACCCATAGGAGTGACCGCGAAGTAATTGCTAAAAAAATCACGACACTCATCTGATATCCCGCACTCTATACGTGTTTTTAACTGAGTACTAGGCTCGCCAGAAAAGTTGAAAACCATTCCTACCTCCAGCGCAGTTGCCCCAGCTCTTGTGCTTGTCAAAGTTTGAGGAGAGCGAGCACCACGGTCTGTTATGGTTCACTCTTGTGCACGAGCGATAGATCCTTCCCTTGTAGATGAACGGGAACACACAGCACTTGGCATTAACCGTCTTTATGCGACAGGCTGAATAGAAACAGGATACAATAGCTAGAGGCGTGCGCCACACACAAATATCAGGTTGGTTACTGTCGCGATAGGTACAATGGTACTTTTTAGGTGCCCGGTTTTAGTCATTCGAGGGCGGTAGTTGGTGTGTCAGAGTACCCCAGCCCCCTTAATCGACCACCCCTCCCCCTCCCCCTCCCCCTCCCACCAGAGTACCATTGCTTTCACCTCTCCCCACGGACATTTGTACAAACCTCACTTACCTCCAGCACAGTTTCCCCAGGTCTTGTACTTGTCGTAGTTCGACGTCAAGGAACACCATGGCCTGTTGTGATTTACCCTGGCACACGACCTGTAGACTCGCCCCTTGTACACGAACGGGAACACACAGCACTTGCCATGTACCGTCTTCACGCGACATCCTGTAGAAGTATGAAATATATATACCTTAAGGCGGGTTTACACTTGCGATTTTTCTCGCGCGAGTTGCAATTCCAACTCTCTTGTGTAAATGAGATGCAAATCCGGCTCGATTTCTGTGCTCTCTTTTCTTCAATTCGCACCAAGTTGCAAAGAGTTTTGAACATGTTTGGAATCACCGCGACATCACGCGACAAAAATTGCGGTCGGTCGCGCCGAGTTGCACTTAGTCTATATTGGTGATTTTGAGTTGACGCGTACGTGCGACAAAAATCGCCGCGACTCGCGCGACAAAAATTGCAGCAAAAATCGCAAGTGTAAACTGGTCATTAAACAGATTTCTAGCCTTCTGTCATTCGCATATAAGCAATACCGGGGAACGCCTAGGCCGGACGGGGAACTCACCAAAAAATTGAAGGGGGTGCTCGCCTTGGAGCGCTGCATTCTGGAAGAAGGTTTGCCGGTCCGGTCCTCGTGGCAGTTCGCCCGCGCAGTGTGCCCACAGGCAGCCCAATCACATTTTGTGCATAGAGGTTTTTAAAGGATTTTTAGAATAAAGAGCGATATAAAGAAACTTTGCCTGTCTCATTTTCGCGCGAACTGTTCGCTTTTAATAATCAAACAAATTTGACTGAACTGCCTCTGCCTAGCTGGACATGCTTATCTTACCAAGTTTACAGACAATTCCGACGTCTTCGGAGTGTTTGCAGTTATGCTTGCCCCAGGGGTTGCTGTGACAGTCGGCCAAATTGCGTTCATGCCCTCTACACTGCACATTATCAAGAAGAATCCGGCCCTTCCCAGGCCCAAACCGGCGAGTACGGTACACAGCGGCCCCACCATAACCCAACATATGACACACAACATCCGCATCCCTGGAGAGAAGAAAACGAACAATAGTATTGCCAATAAATATCCTTTTTGCCAGTAAGGCTACAATCTTGGACAAAATTATTGTCAAAAAGTGGCAATTTTTGTTAGAAACGCCTAGGGACTTCTGGAAATGTGTTCTATCTTCTAAAATTGATTCCCTCCTCCCTTTTCCGATGTTGTTTTCTTGGTTGTGGTCCTTGAAACGAATTTATGCTGAAAGGACCAACATTGATTCGGGGGGAAGGGTGAAATGTCTGCTTATAGCTCTTGTACGGCAACGAGATGAATTTACAACAGGTGCTAAATTTTGTCAACATATTTTGTCCAAGATTTATCTCGGTTTGTGATGCGCATGAATGGTGAGCACAGAACTAAACGCAGCAGCACAAAATGTACCACTGCCGGTGGAATAGACCTTTATCACGTTACTATGGCTTAATAATGTCTGATAGTTTTTAGGAAACGAAGTCCAGTATTTAATTCAGCACATCCGTGTTAGTAAACTTGCAAAGTTTGGGAAAGATTGGATCTTTTAGAGTTAAAAATTGTTGCTGCCACCACCCAATTTTCTATCCTTTAGCGTTAAAATCAATTTTTACGACGAGCACCGTCTATTTCTATGCCCCCCCCCCCCTGGATTTGATGTAACTAAAATAATACCGACTTTATTTGTCTAAAGAGTTCAAGCATACTTAGAGATTCTTAGTGAATAAAATTTGATAGAATTTAGAATTTGTTTCATGGTTTTGCAGGTGATGGCTAGGCAGTACATTCAGACTCGAGAGCAAATGCCCTCCACATTCTACTTGACTGCTTGCAGTCGGCGAACGTCCGTAAATCGAGGGAAATGTTTTTTACCCGCGGCGCGCTTTGATTTGTTTACAGTGTCGAGTACTCAGGAGAGGGAGAGACGCGCCACGGGCCCTCTCCTGAGAAACTCGACACTTGTAAACAAATCGAAGCGCGCCGCGGGTAAAACAACATTTCCCTGGATTTACGGACGATTTCACTGGATTTACGGACGTTTCCCGAAGAAGGGGCTGCAAACAGTCATCCACATTCAATTTGATGTAACAATGCTTACTTGCGATCCCAAAAGTCATCGCAAACTGTACCCCAGACCCCGTTGTGTAACACGAGCACTCTGCCCTCATGCCTGCCACGCCCTCCTACCAAGAACACGCGCGCTGCAAGATAAAATACAAAAGTAAAGCGGTTAGATTTCTTATGTTGAGTGCGATCCCGGACGCACATAGCGGAGCATTTGGATGTGACCTTTTTTAACCACGATTGTCGCGAAATAAATTTATGTTATTTACCGGCTGGGTTCGGCCTCGGTCAACATTTCAGGCCGAAGTCGGCAATTTTTACCCTATACGGACCGACCTAAGCCGGTAAATAATTATTTCTCTTTTTCCAACTTTATTATTTGATTTCTTACAAACGGTTACCGTGACCTGTAGGTCAAAGAAATATTGCCCGCACGTGCACGCTCTAATAACGAACCAGAATACAGCATTTGTTACCGCGCCCTCTAGGGAAAAATGTGCTGCTTCCAACCAGAAGTTATGTAGATTTTGCTAGCGAAGCAGATTTTTCTATACTATTACCAAGACGCACTCAGCATGGTAGCACACACGAACCAGAAGTCGTTAAACGCAGTGCGCATCTAGTGATCACGTGCTCAACGCGTGACAGTGATTTTACTCAGTGGTTTTAAAGAAAGGAGTCACGTGGTCACCGCGTGATAGTGGTTTTACTTGGCTTGTGATTGGCTGATGGGAAAACCATTTCGTAGCAAAACAGGTAATTTCTCTCGTTTATGATTGGTTTGGTCGTACTGCATATCAAGAAAGTGCTGTCGCTTTTTTACAAATCCGCGCGGGCTGCTTGTGGTGTTCAAATCTCGTCTCAGACCCCTCGGCCGGGAACAAAAAACAAAATGGCGACCGAGAGAACGATGTTTCCCGAGTATCTGCAAGTTTTGGTGAATTTTCCTACATTTTTCGCTAAGACGTGAGGAAAAATACAGACCTTCCAAATATGGGGGGAATTTCCTAATAATAACGTTTTGCAACGTCGGCAATTCAACAGTTTTTGGCGCAATTTTCTTGATATGCAGCTGTTATTTGAAAATATTTTCTATGAACAAATCCACTTTGTTCACCTGGCGTCCGTGGCTGACAGATCACGCCTGCGTCTTCCCGGTGTTTACAGTTGGTCACACCCCATCCGTTATGGCGACAATGTTGGAGCGACTTCTCATTCCCACGACAATGGACATTATCCAGCCAGATTGGACCACGCCCCTGCCCAAAATAAGCGCTTCGCTTGACGGTCGCGGCTCGTGGGTAGCCAAGCATTGTACATACGACATCACCGTCCTGTAAGGAAGGAAAACAATGGTAACCATGGTAACTCTTTAGAGTGCAGTAAAAACCCGCGTATAAGAACCTGGTTTAGGTTAAAATTATCCATCCCAACTCGTTTAGGCTAAAATTATAGGTTTTTATACGCAGGTTTTAACTCTATGTGGCCAGGGTTCGCCACCACTTTGTTACCACAGGAAGACCGGCACCTCTTTGCTTACACCAAACTTGTTACTGGAAGCTTGACATGTTTTACCTATTGCTGGCTTGCACGTGACGTCATTGGCAGCCATGTTGGTGTACAGGAACAAAAGAAAGTTCATTTGTTGCTCTTTGTCTGTACACCAACTTGGCCGCCGCGCCATTGTGCAAACCAAGAATACTTTACCACAGATCATCCCTTACCACAGGGAAACCGTCACTTCTATGCTATTCTTAGTATTCTAGCCAGCCACAGGAGGTAGCCTGTCACTGTTATTTAATTTGTCAAGGGCAATCTCAAACAGGCTTGTGTGTTAAACAAGATTTATGGCACGTGACTTCACCTTTCTGTCCCAGAAGTCGTCACAAACCGTTCCCCACCGTCCGCCATGATAGATCTCTACCCTACCCATGTTGGGCAACATTCCTCCAACCAAGCGAACTGAAACAGAAACAATTATTATAATTCATGAGATTAAATGTTTTGGCGCGAGGGATTCCTGTGTCCTTTCACTTTTTCCCCCCGCGACACAGGAATCCCAATCGCCAAAAAAAAAAATCAAATATCCGAAAAAGCCCAATGGAGAGCTAGCTAACAGGCTAGAGATTAGGAGACAACAACTTTTGGCAGTTTGCATTTTTCAGTTGTTTGATAAAATGCTGAAGAGAGTAAAAGGAAAAAGAGGAGAGTCTTCCTCAGAGACGCGACATGACTGCGACAGTTATAATCCCCACGATCGAGTATACTCACCGTATCCCCAATTGGAGCCACATCTCACTTCAATATGTTCATGACTGCAAAGGGGTTTCTATTATAATCCCCACCATACCCTAGCTAGTAGACTCACCGTATCCCAAATTGGACAAGCATTTCACTACAACATGTTCATGACTGCAAAGGGGTTTCTATTATAATCCCCACCCTACCCTAGCGAGTAAACTCACCGTATCCCCAATTGGATCGACTTCTCACGTCAACATGTTCATGACTGCAAAGGGGTTTCTATTATAATCCCCACCCTCCCCTAGCTAGTAGACTCACCGTATCCCCAATTGGAGCAAAGAGGTTATTATTATAATCCCCACCCTCCCCTAGCTAGTAGACTCACCGTATCCCCAATTGGAGCAAAGGGGTTTCTATTATAATCCCCACCCTCCCCAAGCTAGTAGACTCACCGTATCCCCAATTGGAGCAAAGGGGTTTCTATTATAATCCCCACCCTACCCTAACTAGTAGACTCACCGTATCCCCAATTGGAGCAAAGGGGTTTCTATTATAATCCCCACCCTCCCCTAGCTAGTAGACTCACCGTATCCCCAATTGGAGCAAAGGGGTTTCTATTATAATCCCCACCCTACCCTAACTAGTAGACTCACCGTATCCCCAATTGGAGCAAAGAGGTTTCTATTATAATCCCCACCCTCCCCTAGCTAGTAGACTCACCGTATCCCCAATTGGAGCAAAGGGGTTTCTATTATAATCCCCACCCTCCCCTAGCTAGTAGACTCACCGTATCCCCAATTAGAGCAAAGGGGTTTCTATTATAATCCCCACCCTCCCCTAGCTAGTAGACTCACCGTATCTCCTATTGGAGCAAAGAGGTTTCTATTATAATCCCCACCCACCCCTAGCCAGTAGACTCACCGTATCTCCTATTGGAGCACAGGGGTTTCTATAATAATCCCCACCCTCCCCTAGCTAGTAGACTCACCGTATCTCCTATTGGAGCAAAGGGGTTTCTATAATAATCCCCACCCTCCCCTAGCTAGTAGACTCACCGTATCTCCTATTGGAGCACAGGGGTTTCTATAATAATCCCCACCCTCCCCTAGCTAGTAGACTCACCGTATCTCCTATTGGATCGACATCTCACTCCAACATGTTCATGACTGCGGCAGTTATGTTTTCCCCATCCGGGATGGTTACATTCAGCTAAGGAGATCTCGCTGCCCTTGCACTGCAGATTGTCGAGCCAAATACGACCACGCCCTTTGCCGAACCTGAAAAGTAGGAACGCCCGACCACACCTTGTATGAGTATTGAGCAATTAGCGGGATCTCTACGTTCGTAGACAATATGTCTAGGATCCTTTTACGTCCCTCACGACTAGCTTTGGTGTACGGGACCTCGATGTGCTGTCTCATAATTGTAAAAAGTCAAAACCGTGCTCCGTTGGCTTTTTGGAAACCGTGAAACCCGCATTGAAAATTTAAGAAAACCGAAACACAGCCAAACCGCCAACCCCAATGTCCCCCTCTGTAAATGACAGCCACCCGTGCTTCGCGATCAAACAGATCCAGAGTAAATCTATTGTAACCAAATGTTTCCGTAACCCTTTTTATTCTGCAGTGCTTGGGTACTCTTTTTAAATGTATTTATGACAGAAACTCTATAAAGGCCGGTTTACACTTGCGATTTTTGTTGCATTTTGTCGCGGCCATATTTTCTCGCCCGGAGTTGCAATTCCAACTCTCTAGTGTAAACGAGATGCAAATCCGGTGCGATTTTTGTGCTCTCTTTTCTTCAAATCGCATCAAGTTGCAAAGAGTTACAAACATGTTTGAAATCTCCGCGACATCACGCGACAAAATTTACGGTCGGTTGCGCCGAGTTGCATCTAGTTTACATTAGCAATTTTAGTTGACGTGTTCGCGCGACAAAAATTGCAGCAAAAATTGCAGCAAAAATTGCTAGTGTAAACGGGCATTAAGGCATTCATTCTTGTACCGAGAACCTCTCGACTCGTCACCTCGCGGACAAGGCTCTGGTCACAGCGCCGTCGCCGATTGGTTCAATTCGGACGTTGGCGCGTGCGCAAAACGTTCTCTCGCTCGGCTCTGTATGTCAATGGCTCTGTATCAGTTTTCGCGCATGCGTCAGTGGCTGTTATCACAACCACCCCCTTCCTCACTGCTGGCAAATATTCCGATCTATCTTCTCTGGCAAAAAGGAACTAGTAAATGTTTTCCAGCAGTTCAGAAAAGAGGTAGCTTTGCTCTACACGCTTAAGCCGGTTGAAACTTGCAATTTATGTTGCATTTGTCGCGGCGATTTGTCTTGCGCGAGTTGCAATTCCAACTCTCTAGCGTAAACGAGATGCAAATCCGGTGCGATTTCTGTGCTCTCTTGTCTTCAAATCGCATCAAGTAGCAAAGAGTTCCGTTTGACACGTTTGACATCTCCGCGACAAAAATCGCGGTCGGTCGCGCCGAGTTGCACCTAGTTTACTTAGTGATTTTGAGATGACGCGAACGTCCGAGTAAAATCGCTACTCGCGGGACAATAAAATTGCAGCAAAAGTTGCAAGTGTAAACGGGCCTTTAGAAATGGTATGATTCTGTGTTAACGCATTAGATCGAGGTAAGCGCGTTGTATTCCCGTGGGGGGAGGGTCTGTTTTCAAGATGACTTACTTCGAGCAGCAGTGAACTGATAAGGCACCTCCTTCGAACTTCAGTTGTCGACAGGCGACGTGAGCATCATTGATATCAAACAAGTCATCACACACGGGTCCCCAGCGGTTTTTGTATAACACCTCCACCCTCCCCTCCGTGTGGGATCTGCCATTGACCAGGCGAATCCCGATAATAGCTGCAAACAAGAAAAGGAAATAAGAGTAAATTCACCCAACTACAAAGTAAGTAGAGAATGTTGTCTGTATTTGTTATTTGCAAAGCCTTGGTTTAAAGTTTTTGTTTCATGACAGTAAGGACACACGAACCCCATTCTGGTACCCAGAGATCCCGGCTCGTCTCCCCGCAGGGGAGGTTCTGGTGACATCCATTTGAGGTCCTTTGCTGATTGGCTGGTTTGGAACCGTTGGTACATGCGCAGAAAGATCTTTCTCTCGACGCTCTGTATCAAATCTCGCGCATGCGTCAGTGGCTGTCACCAGAGCCTCCCCGCGACGAGACGAGCCAGGGAGATCTGAGTAAAAGAGTGCACGAACGCGATGACAAGCGCGGGACGCAAGCTCAAAGCAAAAAAGTGTAAATCACAGCGACGCAAGCGCAAACTTAATATCAACATTAAATAGCTTGCTAGACGCAAGCACAAGCACAAGGGAACGCAACGTTTCGACTTTCTTGCGCTTGCGTTCTAGTGTACAAATATTTGCCGCATTTGTGTGCCAGCATAAACTTTGAACAACAGGGATACTAAAAAAATCTAGATGCTTCATATATGGTACACTATAGTGTCCTTCTGTATACCCTCGTTCTACAAGACATGGGAGATATTTATACGGATGACACTATAGTGTACCATATATGAAGGATCTACCAAAAAAAGTCGCGGATGGCGAGGCCTCCTTATTGGACGTGACCGCGTGAGTGCTTTGACGGGGCTTGGAAACTACTGGTTACGTCATAAAAATATGACAAAGGTTTACCAACACCTGGACCGGACTACCTGTGCTGTGAACGAATACTTACGGTAGTTCTTGGCTGTAAAGGAAAGAAGAAGAAAAAATCGTAAGACAGACAATTAAAAAAAAAACACTTGATTATTCCACTTCAAATGAGGATTATCATCAATTGTTTAATGGCCTTAAATGAGGATTATCATCATTTGGGGGACATGACTATATTCCGATTGAGGGACATAACTATGTTCCAATTATCTTCGTTTTATTAAGAATACTAATAGAACATAACCCAAAACAGTCCGAACCCTCCCCCTCCCCCCTAAAAAACAGCCCCTGCCCCCACCCACAACACCCTTCTTAACAGCGCTTGACTTCAACCTACAGCCATGTGTGACACTTGCGCATGTCAAATGACCATATCACCAGATTGATGATAATCCTAGTCCGATCCCCTGGTTTGAGACCATAGACAGACAGACAGAACATTTATTTAGACACGGTAAAAACATTCAGTTGATTACATGTAGATAATACATTGTTAAAAATAAAAACAAATTAACAATATTTAACAACTATCCCCCGAAGGGGAGGTGAAAAGTGGTGGATATATACCGAGACGCGAAGCGTCGAGGTATATATCCACCGCTAGGCGCCGACCCAGAGGGGGATAGTTGTTTTAGTATATACCAAATCAGTAGAATAAAATACGGTAGATTAAGGTTCAAAACGCAATATTGCGCACGAAGCGAGCAGCCATTTTGAGAGTTTTTCAAAACAGTAAATAGTGTTTGATATCTACTATTTCAGGAACCAATCAGAGCGCGCGAAAATGACTATTCACTTATTTGGTATATACTAAACTGTACTAAAAGCTGTTTTACAAGTTTGCCGTGTGGGAGTCTGATTTAGATAGAAAAGTATCCACACTCTTCAAAAAGGCCGAATAAATACCATGTTGATTCCAAGGTCCCAAATGACTGTTCTAGATACATACGGGGTCTTTTACTTGTCCTAGGGCAGCCATATCTTTTCTTGACTTGCCAGATGTCAATCGGACTGAGCCCACGCCGCTGACCAATAGTCGCCCAGTGCATCTTGGGAACGATAGTATTTTTTCCATTTTTGGAAAAAGCACGACGACCGTAGTGCATGATGGAGAAATAGTCATACGGAGCTCCAAGGGACAAGGATTTGACATGCTTCTTAAAGTTGTGTTTTTTATCTGGCGATGAAAAGACAGTGAAATACTTTAGTTTAGCTTGTTGAGTTATTTTTCAGTATTTCCAAATTATGAAACGAAAGAAAAAAAACACTGTCAGCGAAAGATCACCTAAAAATAATAAAGCAATAACGTTACAAATTGCGACAATAAGGCTTATCAATGACCAAGCCATCAATTTTGTCTACTCGGTAGGCAGGAATTTCTGCTCGCCGAATAACCGTATGTTAAATTGCAAAGTCATCTTCAGAAGAATGTACTCTCACTTAATTGCAAACTTACCAGAACCTGAAAAAAAAAACAGAAAAAAATATTCCAAGTTGATTTCCAAGCACTTTTGTTTTGACCGATATCCTCACTAGTGAGGATATGGAAAATGTCTCTCAGGTCCCGGATGTACCTTCGTATGAGATCTGCAAGTGGCGTATTTCCCAGTAAACACTCGTGTTTATATAATAAATACTTTTATGTACCCAAATAGCTGAGAGCCAATCAGAATTCGAGAAACGGGCGCGTTGTGGTATAACAAAAATTCGTAACTGATTTAAGAAGGACACGAAATATTCTTACTGTTGATGATATTGTTCCACATAATGGTGACCCACTTGTCCTGTCCTTTCGACTCTGTTCGTGCCAGAACCCAAGGGCATGCAGGATCTCATGGGCCGCAATTCCCATCGTCTCACAGCCCCTGCCGATAGAGATCCTCTGCTTTCTCCCTTTATAGCCCACCTGCGACCAGCACCTGCAAAATATGGTACCTTAAAGGCCCTGTGTCCGATGGGTGTGACAATGTTATGATTGGTTTGTTGTGTTGTTGTGTCATTCGTGTTCATTACAATATATATATATTCTTACTATTTTAAAATGTTGTAATGCGCATCTGATCAAATTATTTCCTAATTTGCACAATATAAGTCAATAAATTATTATTATTAATTATTATTATTATTATTGTGTTGATCTAATACGGTAAGAAACTTTTAAAATAACACCTCACTCGAATAATTTATCGTCACTGTTTACTTTCGAAACTGTTACAAAGGACACGCACAGAAAAGCACTTTGTCTTCGTTATAAAACAAGATAATCCACACAGATTCTGCTGCGACCGTCGTGAAAAAGAAGCGATACATTAAAATGCCTGTGGACCCATCAGACACAGGGTATTTAACTATTTGTACCCTGAGATGTGCATGAGGTGGACATGTGTATGTACGGACATGATCACGTGATGTGACATCGATGACTTCCTCAATGCTTGACATGTGCATGAGGTGGACATGTGCCATGCATGTTTCACTAAGACATCTTTCCTCGCATAGGAACCCACTGACCGGCGCGATAAAAATCAGGCTGTTTGTAGGCAATTTGGATAAGCAAGCCCAGAATTGCTGCCTCTGGAAGACATAGAGTGGATCCCTGTGTCCCTAGGGGCTGTGTCAGTTTGACCCCGTTACTGAAAAGGGTTATTGGGTTGAAAGGCCTTTAACGTAAAATTATTTCACGTAGCTGTTCATGGCATTTGCCTGTCTTCTGAATTTTATTTGGGCTCTTTACTCAGCCTTCAATAGGTAAAGTTTTATAGTCAAAGAACAACACTCGAAACACTCTAAAGCAATGCGCTGTTTAGAATCCTACTACACCTACCCTTTTCCTTGAAAGAATTCCACATATGCCCTTCTCGCACGAGAAGCCTTTTTAAACCTACAAAGAAGAAAACAAACGAATGTGATTTATTCGGTGAGTGAAACAAATAGAGGATATTACAAGAACTTTACATGATACCACTTCTTATCTGGAAGTTTGGAAACTTTCACGTGTAAAGTTTTGTATCGCCAAGCGGTTATGCGAATCTTTATTATCTATAATCGTGCCTCGTATAAACCAGAAAGCCAGAAAATGGCAAATGACCAAGACCAAAAAACGTTCGCTATACAAATTGACCTATATTATGATTTGACTAAAACAATTATTCCTCTTGCCCTCGTGAGTCAATTGACTCAGAGCCCACTCGGGCTCGAGGAATAATTGTTAATTATTTTCAAGATACACTATAGAAAAAGTACATGTTTTGACAATCACACGATCGGGAAGCCATTGAAATGCGCGCGCAAAACCGGTCGTAACAAGTTTGCTTCACTGTAACACGGCTTTCAACAGTGTAATACGGCATTTAGCGTGTAATACGGCTGCGTATCTGTACACAAAGTTGCCCTTATATGACAAAATGACGTCACAGTCGTATAATAATTCACCTTATGCAAGTCTTGCTTGAAATGTGCCTCATTGCTGCGGCGATCGCGTTCTTCGCGCGGGTTCCTGTCATGTAGTTTGGAAAGGAAACATTACAAAATGAATTGCTACACGGAATGCATTTGACGATAAGCAATTTTCAACTCTTTGTTACCATTTTCAGAATTCCGCGAACCCTACGCCAACTAACAAAGCGCGGTTTGCTTTCCGTCAATCAAACGAGTAAGTAGCTCTTTGGTGATTTCACGCAAAAAAAAAAATGTAAATGTATGCACTTGTATACCGCAAATTTCCATATCCATGTTCAAATGCGGTTTACAGTTGTGGATGTCTGATCTCAAGATGCGGACTGCAATTTTATGCATGCAGTTTACAATCATGAATGGTTGTTAGATATATCAGTCTGTGGTGAGCACTGTGGTTGTTTAACGTCCCTTGCATAGTGGTAAAGTGTAGTGGGCTGAGAGACGGGACCTCGGTTTATTGTCTCATCCGAAAGACGCAGGCTTTGAGAGGTTTGTTGAGCTAATAAGGACTAGCGAGGCTTCAAAACCAAATTTCTGAACATAAAATGCAAACGAAGCTTGGAAAAAGTCGATGCACCTGTTTTAAAGTTTGATAGTCGGAAGCTAAATGACTTTGGCGTTCGGAAGGTAAAGCGGGAGTTCGCGCGGAATAATGACAATCGCAGTAAAGTTGTGAATTATTACATGAAGTCTTGGTTTCTTACTCAAGTTTCCGTGAAGTTTGTACCATAAAAGTCCTCCGGGCCACTTCTGTCCATTGACAGTGTCCGATAGTTTGCCTTCCAACAACTTTCGTACATGGTCATCTATTGCTATGTCACCCTCAAAAAGATCTACGTGGCAGGAAGGAGAAATTATGAGCACACTAATGTATGCCAAGAACAGATAGACAGACAGACAGACAAAAACACAGAGACAAATAGCCAGACAGACAAACAGTAGATAGACAAACAGACAAAGAAAAGATAGACAAACAAACATGCATACAGACAGACATACAGAGAAGATATACAGACAAACAGTAGATAGAAAGCCAAACAGACAGAGCGTTGATAGTCAGACAGCTGTAGATACGAGACAGACAGACAGATAAACAATAGGTAGACAGAAAAGCAGACAAAGCATAGACAGACAGACAGACAGACAGAGCGTTGATAGACAGTCACACAGACAGACAAGAGTAGATAGATACACACACAGACAGAGAAAGAGCAGACAGACACACAGACAGACAGAGAAAGAGCAGACAGACAGACAGAGCGTTGATAGACAGTCACACAGACAGACAGAGAAAGAGTAGATAGACACACACAGACAGGCAGACAAACCTGCCGACTCCTCAATTCTTGAAATATCCTCATCGTCATTTTTATTGTCGTTATGTTCTATGGAATTAGAAAACAGACGATGAATTTGAGATAAGTGTCATGATGTGGGCTTTTCACAAACTATAGCATTTCAATTAAATTCCAGTACCTTCTTCCTGGACATTCCATTGGGACATAGTTGTATACCAAAAGTGTAACAATTTCGAGAATACCTATCAATACGTTTCACTGAACTCAATTTCTGCATAATTCTCACTTCCAGGTGAAAGAAGCACGAAAAATGTGTTGATTTGCTAGTATGAATACTTCTTCAGGGACATTGCGCTAAAGCCCAATGCCACCACTTTACACCTTTCCATAATGCATTGCGCGCCGTGGTGTTAATATCCTGACATCTCAACTAAGAAAAGAGATCGAGAGGCCAGTTGATAAATTAATTTAAGCTTTTGAACAGTTATTTTGTTTTGTTATCTTTTTGTTTGTTTGTTTTGTTTTCAAAACCAAAACATAAACACCTCGGCGCGCAATGCATTATGGAAAGGTGTGATAGACCTTAAAGGGGCTCTTGCACGCTTGCTGGCAACTTCTCTGACAAGAAAATAGCTCAATCGCAATCCAGTCCCGTCCTCTTGATAACAAGTCAAAACAATTGAAAAGTTTTGCTATTAATCTGGAGGATTATTTTGATTTCTATGGGCAAATGTAAATATTGTGTTACAATTTTGCTTATCTTATGTCCGGCCATGAAAAAGTTAAAATTACCTTTCACTTCACTGTTCTCCGTTTGCGCATCATTCTCGCTCCCAGGTAGGTTGCCTGTGGGAAACAGAAAGTGACCCATTTGGTAATAAGATGATGTGCGCGTTGTCGTTCTACGAATACACGCGGGTTGCCTGTGTATTTTTAATATCTTCACCAGGCTCTTTGGTGGAGAAAAAAAAATGGCGACCAAGATTTAGCTGAGATAAAATACTTATAGATCTTCAAAATAAGGGGACATATGTTTCCTAATGAAATTTTAACGGCGGCTCAACAATTCTTGGCTAGAAATTTGATATTTTCACACTAAACTAATAAAAATACCTCATTAACATCATGATCATCCTTTGCAACGGATCAAACGCACAGGGTTCCCAGGCTAGTCCCTGGTAACCTGGGCGGGTTTCCTGTGGTTAGGTAAGAGATGTGTCGTCACCCGAGACGCCTCCCGAATGCGTTCTGGGGGTGAGCACGACCCAGTCCTCATGCTTCCACTCGGCTGAAGTCCTACCACAGGGAGCCGCTCCCCACAACTTGCCATTATGTGACGTACGCTCAGACACTTTATAGGGTCAATATTCGGGAACTTAAGAAAATACATTTCTGATGGACGGCAACCTTCGGGTTATCTCAAGAGTACATAAATAAGAGTGTACAACATGATAGTAGGGCGTGAGAGAACCTTTAGATAGACCTAGTTGTTTTTAGATTGGTATTTAGTCTTCTTTATAGATCCCCTAAGGTCACGAACAGAGAACAAAGGCAGGAAACAATAAGCCTATTTAAGCATTAGAGCACAACGTTCTATGACTTCATCGGCGCAATAGAGCACGCGTGATGTTGGGAGAGACACGAGAACGTTGTAAAATCACGAGCCGCAGACGGGGAGAACCATTGCTTTATCGGTGTAATAGAGCATAGATTTGGACCAATCAGTGCGCGCGTTATATCGTAGCTATATAATAAAATTAAAGAATACAGTTTTGCAAGAGCGTGCGTATCGTAAGTTTTAATGAGGTACTGATAAAATGAATTTGATTGGCTACAAAAATAATAGCCTTATGATTTAGCGAGAAAACAGTTCTAAAAATAACTAGGTCTGTGCAAAGGATCTCCCACGAATACTGTATCGGATTTGTTCACTCTTATTTATGTACTCTTGGTTATCTATATAGCAGCAGGTTTCAGAAGCCCGCATGCTAAAAAGCATATTCTTTTACTTTTATTGGGTTGGAGCGAAACAAAAAAGGAAAACACTGAACTTCCGGTTGCTGTATGTCGTTCAAAAATTTCCTTTGCTGAAGGCGGGGCCGATTCACTTTACCCATAATGCATTGCTTTGTTTTTGTTTACATCATTCAGTGCACCAGAAACTGACCCACGCAAAGGATTCATACTTTTATATGCCTTACTCATGTTTTCAAGGCATTAATAAAGCTTTTTTGTGAGTCTCAGGCAGTAGCTAGAAATTTTTGTCTGGGGGGGGGGGGGCAAGCCTTGGGCATCCTTTGTTTTTTGTTGACACTAAAGTTTTACTTGGGGGGGGGGGGGCAACTCTCCTTCACTAGCTAGTTTCGATCCAGCATCTTAAATGGCGGCAACGCAATGCATTATGGGTAGGGCGAATCAGCCCTTATTAGCTCCCTGGCAGAAAGCCACGCTAGGAATGCCAGTATGCTTTAAACGGTTACTTTGACGAATATTGCAATTGTGCCTTTCAAAAGAGTTATTTGCAAGTGAAATCATTTGCACGATTCATTAACTTGGTAAAAGAGCAGGGATGACTGCCATTGTGAGGTAAGAGGTGGTCGTCACGAACGAATAATGTGATTTATATAGATTATTTTGCAAGTGGAATGATTCGCACAATACTAACAGAGCATGTTACATATGTAACGTTACAGCGTATCACACTCTGCATCCAAGGCGTGTTTCTGGTCCACTAAATTCAATTTCGCATTGATAATTAGCGCATTATGAACTATCTGCACATCGTGCCAACACCGCGCTAAATTACAATTTTAACACCTCCCAACGTTAAACAAATGCGGGCTTCGAGATTTTCCATTCGCCAACATGTTTTAAACCGCATAATATCACTCGTACCGAAATTACTTGTTTTTATTAGCTAATAAACCCATCAATTTGGCGCGACAGAATTACGTTCTTTTGAACTTAGAATTAAATGCAAGAGACATGTTACAATGGATATTGTTGGTGTGGTTTAAATGGCATGATTAAAAATAGAACACCCAGAGAAAATATGAGGTCAGTAGAAAGACA